>CAJPVJ010003251.1:0-11331 GCA_905397405.1 Oppiella nova
TATTACTATGAAAAATACCGTGAGCTTAATCTTTTTAATTTTTAAAGCTCTCTCTCTATCTCTCTCTCTCTCTCTCTCCATACATAACATATTGAATCAAAAATTTATTTCAAAACCCATTTCTAGTGCAAAGTTATGCCAAACACGACAACAAGACTTCAGACATAATACCGGAGGAAAGGTGTTATGGTGGCGGAGGATATGGTGGCGGCGGCTATAGAAATGGTGGTGGAGGTGGTGGTGGATACCCCGTCTACATACCTGTCCCAGTGAATACTGGTGGCGCGGGAAATGCGGGAACTGGCACAGTAACCGGAGTGCAACCTCTGTCAGACGGTAGTTACCTGTTATACTGCGGTAATGTCGTGTGCGGTCGTACAGCTCCGGGAGCTAACGTTGGTTAAACATACGCTAAATAATAAATTATGATTTCATACTCAATGTGTTAATTTTACCATACTCACAAATTATGTACACAAATCACACTTTTTAAATAAAATTTTACTTTTTAAGCATAATCAAATGAAATTGATTATTATTATTATACTGTATGCTGCTAACGGTATTAACGATATTAATTATACAATTTAATTTGATAATGTTATATAGTTATGTTTATTTGTTTAACCAATAACTCGATTAAGGGAAAACCTGTCCAGACAGTACTTGTCCAAGTAATACCTGTCCAGGGAGTACCTGACCAGGGAATACTTGTCCGGGAAAAGTACACCAGCACCAGGGAATGCACCAGGAAAGTTAGTACAGTGTTTATTTTAATTAAAGTATGTAATTTCAGTTTGTTAATTTTATTAAAAATATCATTGTATTATTGCTTACCGGTAGCCATAAATAATACGGTAACAAAAATCAATTTATTCATGTTTTACTAACTAGTAAATACTTTTATGATTTTTTTATTTACAAAATTAATTCAACTAATTATTTCAATAATATTATATTTTGCCAAACAGGCTTTTATATACCTGGATCAATTATATAGTTGCATAGTCTCAATGTCCAGTTTATAGTGTAAAACGGACCTTTCATTTGATATTAATAGCGGTTAAAGGATATGAAAACCTTTTTCAACTACTGTAATTAATTTTCATTGTTTATTTAGTATCGGGAATTAATATTTATTAATAATTTTTATGTGAATGCATAAATATTTACTTAATTAAATAAAATATATTTTAAGAAAATTTATTTATTATTTACAATAGTATAGATTAGTTGTTTACTTTATATATTATTATTAAATCAATTTTACTCACTACTTTAAAAGTTATTTAATATAAAAATATATTGTGTACCATGTTTAAATTGATTAATTAATTATTTTAGCTAACCAGAAAAACACTTTTATAACTATGCACTTGAAATTGATTTTTCATTATTGTACAATTTTTATATAATCAACTGTTTAGCCATTTGTGACATTATTAATTAGCTATATATTTCATAATAATTACAGTGTATTTAATATTGTAGTTCTCTCTCTCTCTCTCTCTCTCTCTCTCTCTCAAAATACAGAATAATATTGGAAATTGGATAAGATGTATTAATGAAAATATGACTGAAAATGAACCTGTTTATGAAAATATTTGTTTTCCTAATTGTGTAAACTCTCTCTCACACACACACACACACATTCACTCACACACACACACACATTCACTCTCTTATAATATTATTAAAATGCATCTATTAAAAATACAAAATAAGCATTGTAAAATAATTTGTATTTTAAATTACAAAAAGAAATTATTAAATTCATTTTATATTTAACAGTTATTAGTAGAAAGTTTTATAATATACAATATAAATTTATAATAAAGGTTTTAATAAATAAATAATAATAATCAACAAACTCTATTGAATAGAGTATTACAGCTTAAAATGAACACAGATTTATTTCAACTTATAATTAATTATCTTAAATTTTTTCAAAATTAATAATTAATTGTTATACATTGACGTCACCAAGGCACTGTTTTTTAGGACCAGGATTTATAAACCAGGATACCAAGGTAGCTTATTTAATAATATTGCATATAAGAGTATAAAAACTATTTGATACATATAACTAGATAATAACTATAATATCTTGGTTATAAAAATACTAAGCAAGTGTGTTATACTAACCCGGATAGATATTTTCCACAATCAGTATATAAATCATAGTAACACTTTAATTGAACTAGCACATAAAGTACTAAACCTTAATTCACAATGAATATATTTTTAACTTTAACTGTACTTGTCTCAACTCTGGGTAAATAATTTTGCTACTTAAGCCACCTAGTTCAAATAAATTGCTAAATTTTATTTTATTTTATAGCCCTTTCCTATGGAAAGCCTGTCAACGATACAGATCCCGAAGCCCGATGTTATGGAGGGGGTTATGGCTATGGAGGTTACCCGGTGTACATCCCGGTGCCCGTGGCGGCTAATGGTGCTCCCGGAACGGGAACGGCTGCTAACCCTAACGTACCGCAAGTAACTGGAGTCCAGCAACTGTCTGATGGTACCTTGCTACTTTACAACGGCAACACCATCATTGGTCGTACCTTACCTGGCCGTACGATTAACACACCTAACGGTCCCCTGAATACCGGTACCGCACAACCAGTTCCCGCCGCCGCTAATAATGTCCCGCAAATCACCGGTCAGTCCCAACCTAACGGCCCAAATGGACCTACCATTTTGTATTCCGGACAGACCCCGGTAGCCCAGTTGCCAGCAGGGTACACCATTGTACCACCCGCTAATAACGGCAAATAAACCCGGGACAAGTTTGTTATTATTATTTGTAACGTTATTATAAAATTAAAGTATTGTTCATAACTAGTAATGTACTTGTTGAGTTATTTATATAGATATTTCATTTTTAAAAATACAGCGAATCAAATAATTGCCAAATTGTGATATAATTAATTAACTTTATACATTTATTTCATAATAATCAGTGTATTTCATATTATAGCTCTCTCTCTCTCTCTCTCTCTCTCTCTCTCTCTCCAATTTAATAACGAGTTTTCTAGGTCAGCATATACGTGGTTATGAACTTTAAGTCACCTAGTATAAACTCATTTGATTAATGTATTACATATAGTACATAACCAGGTATATGTTGATCTAGAAAATCCGTTATTAAATTGATTATTCATATAATCTCGGCTACCATATAGGGGTGCAGGGGATGTTGATATAGAAAATATGGGGCAGTGGTACACTCAGATACCCCCTTAGGATAAGTGGAGCTCAAAATTCAGTTACCCAATTCAAAATACCCAGGTTAGGGTTCATGATCATTAGGGTATTTGTTGTAGTAATAGTATGTTAGGTGTAGAATAAATGTATAACCAAGGTAGCGTATTTGTATTTATTACCGTATACAGTATAACGTTCATGAATGGTTACTACCATACAATTATTAATTAATTATCATTATATTTAATTTAAGTTAAACTAAAAACACTACAAAATATAGAAAACAAAAATATTTTATAAAACATTAATAACTAACAAAACAATTAATTTTAAACACAATTATACAACAAAACTAAATAACAATCACTCATTCAATAGACAGGTGCGCACGAGAGCCTCGGCCACCATATAGGGGTCGCAATTAGCTGCCGGTCGCCTGTCCTCCATATAACCTCTGCCCTCCTGTGCCACCCGTTTAGGTATGCGAATACTGGCCCCGCGATTGCCCACACCTGATGTAAACGTATTCATATCCGACCCGTAAAATTGGGACCCAATTAGGCGCCGGGCGTTATCGGCGCCCTCGTGGGGGTCATAGAGGGCGAGATGTTTCTCATGCCTTTTGCTAAGCTTTTCGATGGCCCTCTCAATCTCAGTCAGCCCTCCCTTTGCACGCATTTTCTCTGTACTGAAGTTCATGTGAGCGCCAGAGCCCGGCATATTGGGTATGGGTTTCGGGTCAAAGGTTACGGCAATGCGTAGGTCTTCGGCCACTCTGTGCAGTAGGTATCGAGACATGAGTACGTCGTCGCCGATGCGGATACCCTCACACGGACCCACCTATCAATGAGGGGAACGGTAGGTATTTAGTGGTACAGTATTGATATATAATTAATTATATTTATGTAATTTGCATACTGATTAGTATTTGTATTAAATTCAAATATGTTATACTTTCACAAAATAATTAGTATTCATGCTGGTTTGAGTTATGATTTTAAAATTTTAAAATTATACAGGTCACATATTGCCCATTCATATTTTTATAAGTTTTCTATTTATGTCTCCAATATAAAGTGAAAATATTGTTTACAGTTTCTAATAAGATTTTAAAATACTTTTTAATACAGTATTAAAAATGAATTCAAACTTATTTGAAATATCAAAAAGCTATTCACTCTACATATAAAACACTAAAAATATTTTATTTAAAAATTATTATATATTTTAAAACCTGGCGCTCAATTATCCCATAAGTAATCTAGATACTATGAAACTGTTGACCAAATAAAATAAATAGTTTACAGTCTATTAATGAATATAAACTATTATAAATTAAAGCTTATTAATTCACTAAAAAATGTACCTGGTACTCCCATTGGCCAGTTATCGCCTCCGCATTTTCACCGCTAATATTAACCCCGGCGTACAGACAGGCCCTGAAGTGGGCCTCCATTACATCGCGACCGCACTGTATGTTCGCACCGACGCCATAGAGGTAGTGGACGTTAGGCGACGATATACTCTCGGGATACCCGCCCTTAGGCCACCCCAGGGGCCAGTTATCGCTGGCATCCAGAAGCAGATACTCCTGTTCCAACGAAAACCACGGGTGCTCTCCCTTAGCCGCCTCCATGGCCTCCCGACACGACTGCCTATGATTACTACCCATGGGTGTCATGTCGGGGGTCAGGGTGTCACACAATACCAGCTTATTATTACCCCCGCGGAAGGGGTCGTTGTATAGCCGTACGGGTCGTAACACCATTTCGGTGACGGTGTCGGTGACTAACCCGCAGTCCCATACGGGTAGGTCTGAGGCCTGTTTAGGCACAAAGTCGATGACCCTGCTCTTGTTGCATAAATGCTCAAGACCATCTTTAGCCGGGTGCGAGAACACGTACGTTACCTGTACTTTGTCGTCCGGTTGAGTGAGTGATAGATACCGGGCCAGGAATGCCGGCGTTGAGGTTAACGGTGCCGATTGGGAACTCATAATTATTTTGTGAATAATAGTAATTAAAGTTTTTTAAGTAATAAAAACTTTTTTGACTTATAGTTGATTAGACTCTGAGTTTATATACATTCAGAAATGTGTTATCAATGAATCAGTTGCGAGTAATTAGTAACAAATAAAAGTGATTTATTATTTTGATTACAATATGACACAAGCGCTATAACTTGTAATTATTTATTGCACTGATGACCAAGATGCTTCAAATTAATCAGTTTTACAATATTATTACATGTATTAATAGTAACGTTTTAAAATGTTTTAAAATTATTATTAACTCATAAAAAATTATTAAATTAATTTGCATACAAATAAAAATATATTGACTAACGTTTTTTGGAGCCAATTTGTAAGTAATCAGGGCCGCCCTGGTAGTTTTATTATGTGCACCGATATCATCACGTTTATCACAAACTCGAGTACCAATATGACAGTTGCACTATAAGTTTTGACAATTGTGCCAGTACAATTACCATTTAATAACAACTTTGACTACTTTTACAGTACTAATGATTACATAAACACTGATAACCTTACGCTTAGTATGCGATAAATACTATTTAATATTATTTTTTAATAACGAAAGAAATAATTTTAAGTACTATTAATATATTATATTTTTAGAGGTTAGACATATTGTTGATTAATAGTAACTATATATAAAATGATATTTGTGGTACTTATTAATAAATAAGCTAATTCAGATAACTTGTATTAAGTAAGTAAAAATAATAGAAATCAGTTTATCAACTGTGTAATTTTAATAAATTTTCAGATGAGCAATTAGACAAAATATTAGTAACTAATACAAAACTAAAATATTTTAAACAAAATTAATTGATTTTTCTCAATCATCATAAATCACGTTTTCAGTTCATAAACAGTTTTATAAGTCATTAAAATTACGGGACAAACGCAAAGGTCATATGCCCAGGTCAGACCAAAGGTCATAGGTCAAAATAATTANTTAATTGCCGAATAATTAGCATGCAACTATAAATTTTGAGGGTCAATTAAATTCTAATAAATTTGGTTACAGTTTATTAAACAAAATCCTACTATAAAATTTCAGTAATAAAAGCAGTAAACTTGGTCATTTGTATTTATAAATTATAATTTATAATATCCATAACTATGACAATATTTAGCGTACTACTAATTAACTAATTATAAATTACAACTAACTTGTAAATTTAATTGGAAACTAAATAGTACATTAATTACAACAAAACTAACCTGGTACTCCCACTGAGAAGGCATAGCCTCAGCATTTTCACCGCTAATATTAACCCCGGCGTACAGACAGGCTCTGAAGTGGGCGTCCATCACATCCCTACCGAACTGTTTGTTCGCACCGACAGCCGAGTGATACAACACATGTGGCAGATGTATGTCCTCGGGGTAACCACCTTTAGGCCAACCCAGGGGCCAGTTATCATTGACATCCATAAGCATGTACTCCTGTTCCAACCCAAACCACGGGTGCTCATCCTTGGCCGCCTCCATGGCCTCCAGACACGGCTGCCTATGATTACTGGGAAGGGGTGTCATGTCGTCCGATAGGGTGTCACACAATACCAGCTTATTATTACCCCTACGGAAGGGGTCGTTGTATAGCCGTACGGGTCGTAACAGGATCTCCACCTCCGATGAGGTCGGGACCCCACTGTCCCATATGGGCAGCTCTGACGCCTTTTTAGGTACAAAGTCTACGACTTTGGTTTTGCCACAAAAATGCTCCTGGTCATCGTTACCCGGGTGTAAGTAGACGTACGTCACCTGTACTTTGTCGTCCGGTTGCTCGAGTGACATATACCGGGCCAGGAATGCCGGGTTTGATTTTAGAGACGGTGTTGATTGGGAACTCATAATTAGTTTTTGAAAATTAATATTTAATTAATTTTTATTTATTTATAGAGAAAAATGTTTATTAAATATTTGATTAGAGAAATGTGTTTATAGTATGAAATTGAATGACAACTTTAGACTTCCTATTGAATCAAACACTCATTTATATAGTGTTTCGCAAATACAGTAACAGTAATACGAGTATTGATTATTTGATTGGAGATAATAAGGATGTAGTTTAAACTGATGACACAATAATGGCCTGGGATGCCAAGAAGGGTGGTCGCTGAGCACGGGGATAGTAGTTATACTAATGTTACTCAAATAAATCTAGATGTTCAGGGTCGGGTAGTTTTTTAATCAGTAAAGTATATGTACATCACGATTTTTAGACAAAAGTTAGAGTTACAGGAAATTTTATAGTGAAAAATTTTGAAAAAATAGTTTGTAAAACGTCTTTTGAAAAAATAATGTTTATTTGATAGTTAGTTAAAATAAATGAATGAATCGACTGTTGATTGTCAGGACTTTATGTTACATTTTGGTCGGACACATATTTGCGGACTATATTTATATGAAAATTTAGTTTTTATTTGCCTAGCAATTTGTTTATCAAGATTATTTTATTTATTTTCTTAACAAATAGTAGTTTAAGTGGTGTTTGATTTATTAGATGCCATACCCTGACCCTCACAATCATGTCATTAAAATAGCACATACCATAGCCAAACAAATGTTAGTTTTTCTCTCTGATTGCTTTTGAAATTCATTTTGCTTATTTTCTAACATTACCTTTTTAACAATTTCATCAAGGGGGATTATATTATAAATATTGTCTGTGTTAATTTTAATATTTGTTTTAAATTTCCCAATATATTCCCCAGAATTTACACGTGACATTTCAATTGCAAGGTATCTTTGATAGTGATAAATACTTAAAATAAACTGGTCAGGTTCACATTCTTTCCGATTTATATCCTTGATCACCTTATTCATTGATTCACTGGAGTTACGTTTACTAGACATGAATGGTTATAAATGTCACTTTTTAATTTATTATCATAATATTTAATAATATCAGCGTGCTTAATAAATGATTCACGAAATTGATTTTCAACAGAATTGTATTGTTTTTCATCTGTGCAACCTAATAAAGTTTTAATATAATTTATGAATAACCTTTTGGTGGTGATGTCAATTTTAGTGTTGCCTCTAAAATGATCTTTGCAATTACTCTTAATGTGATTCCAACAATATACGACGGGCAATTTAAGTTTGTTAATAGCTGCTTTTATACCACCCTCTCGGTCACACGTAATTGGTATGTTAGGATATTTTTCTAAATTTAATAATTGACAAGCTCTTTGAAAAAACGCAAAATGAACTTTGTAATTTTTACTCATGTGAATTAAAAATAATACTGGAAAAATTTTATCTCCTTTAACCAAAATGTTTTTCACAGTTAATATTGACAAAAAAAAATTCACCAACGTTAAATGTGGTATCGTAGGAAATTTGAGCGCCCAGATTTAAGTGTTTATTAGCATATTTTAATATATCCTTGGTATAATCAATAAGTTCCTTTAAACCAAATAATATAAAAACGCACATCATAAATAAAATTAGGTAGCTCATCAGATAATTCAACACAATTATTTATGTGGTGTCGAGTAAATTTATTTTTAGAGTTTTCCCGGTACTTTTTATTTGCAACTTAATATTCTGAGGCAAATAATCTTGGTCAAAATTAACATCTCCATTAGATTGATCTTGAATAGTTTCGGTCATTTTTATGACATTCTCATAAATTTTCTTAGGGGGCTTATCATAATTATTTGATGAATGTGATTTTATGTGGCTACGTTTTTTAAACACGTTTGAGAATGAAGTTTTGAGTTGTCCTTGTTTTTTACCAAAATCATTACTTGATAATTTATCATGTTTAACTTGAATTTGTTTTGCATATTTTCCCCAAACTGTATTTTATACAAATTTCGAATAATATTAGGTTGTTTTTTATCAACTCATGATTTACCACGGCTCCTCCAATTGTAACCATCAATTAGTATAAGTGAATTGGAATCTAATTGACCAGGGTAATATAAAAAGACCTCCCCGCCTTTTGGTAATTTAGATGGCATAGTCATGATATAATTTGAATACGTCTTTCGGCATTCTTAATATAATTATGAGCAGTGTTCTTTTTCAACAATACATCAGATCTGGTTAAAACTTTATTATTGGATGTTGCCTCCTATTTTAAAAATTATAAATCAGGAATATTTTAAATAAAATATTATTTCATGTGCAAAAAAATATTCTTTTATGATACTTTACGTGAAAGAACCTTTTCATAATCTTTATATAGATATAGCATATTCATTTTTTAAGAACATTTTACTTTTTAATTAGGTATATGTTTATGAAAATAACAACATAAATCAATCCTAAGTATTTGACAATATCAAACATGCTTGTTATCACTTAATTTTGTATCATGTTGCTTTTTATTAATTAACAAATGTTTTAAATAATTATATTTTCTATTATAGTAAAAAATTATATATATTTATATATTTACTTTTTTGCTTTCACTGTGGATGTATAAGTTTATGACAATTGTGCCAGTACAATTACCATTTAATAACAACATTAAGTACTTTTACAATACTAATGATTACATAAACACTGATAACCTTACGCTTAGTATGCGATAAATACTATTTAATATTATTTAAATTTATTTATAACATAAAATTCAGATTAATGATTACTACCGGAAGCTATTATACAATAATTTAATGAATGTAAAATTATTTATTTAAAATTAAAAAATATTGCGAAATACAAAAATATATAAAAATATATAAAAAAAATACTGAAAAACATTATAATTAATAATAACTATCAAAACAAACAATTTTAAACACAATTATAAAACAAAACTAAATAACAATCACTCATTCAATAGACAGGTGCGGACCAGAGCCTCGGCCACCATATATGGGTCGCAATTAGCTGCCGGTCGCCTGTCCTCCATATAACCTCTGCCCTCCTGTGCCACCCGTTTAGGTATGCGAATACTGGCCCCACGTTTGGCCACACCTGACGAGAACTGATTCATATCCGACGCGTAAAACTGAGACCCCGTTGCCGTTAGTCGCCTAACATTGTCGGCGCCCCCGCGGGGGTCATAGAGGGACAGGTGTTTCTCGTGCCTTTTGCTCAGCTTTTCGATGGCCCTCTCGATCTCCGTCAGCCCTCCCTTTGCACGCATTTTCTCTGTACTGAAGTTCATGTGAGCGCCGGCGCCCAACCAGTTGGGTACGGGTTTCGGGTCAAAGGTTACGCCAATGTGCAGGTCTTCGGCCACTCTGTGCAGTAGGTATCGAGACATCATTACGTCGTCGCCGATACTAATGCCCTCACAGGGACCCACCTATCGATGAAGGGAAAGGTAGGTATAATTATTAGTTTTAAAAATATAATATACAGTATAATGTATTTGAAAAGGAAATTTAATTTATTATTTTAAAAATGTCTCTTATAGCTCGACTTCTAAAAGTGATTTTAATATAATATTATTTATGAGATAAATAAACTGCAAATGATTAGTTTAGAGCTTGGTTAGTTTAGAAGCTAGTTTAGTTATCATTGTGATTTTCTTATACTGTAACACTAATTAATAAATAATAGTTTTTTAGCTTTAATAAATTTTAATTTTGTATTTAATGACCCTTTATTTAATAAAAGTTTAAGTAAAAAATAGTTAATCTAATTGCTGAATTTAATTACCGAATAATTAGCATGCAACTATAAATTTTGAGGGTCAATTAAATTCTAATAAATTTGGTTACAGTTTATTAAACAAAAGCCTACTATAAAATTTCAGTAATAAAAGCAGTAAACTTGGTCATTTTTATTTATAAATTATAATTTATAATACCCATAACTAATACAATATTTTGAGTACTACTAATTAACTAATTATAAATTACAACTAACTTGTAAATTTAATTGGAAACTAAATAGTACGTTAATTACACAAAAACTAACCTGGTACTCCCACTGAGAAGGCATAGCCTCAGCATTTTCACCGCTAATATTAACCCCGGCGTACAGACAGGCCCTGAAGTGGGCGTCCATCACATCCCTACCGAACTGTTTATTCGCACCGACAGCCGAGTGATACAACACATGTGGCAGATGTAAATCCTCGGGATAACCACCTTTAGGCCAACCCAGAGGCCAGTTAT
>CAJPVJ010003252.1:0-11330 GCA_905397405.1 Oppiella nova
AATCGATGGCAGTATTGTGTCCTAAAGCTAGACATCCGCTGAAATTCCTTCCCAAACCGTACACAATGTCCTCATTTCTACTGAATATTGTATTTCGGTTTTTAGTACAGTAAACATATAATAAAATAATAGTTTGTTTCAATGTATCTGAAATTTTAGCACAAATTTCAGATTTATTTATAATGGATGACATTTTTAAAAAATAATGACTAGTCTTAATACGGTTTTTCTCAAAAATGTTTTCGTTTGAAAATGGCGACTAACAATAATATCTACCTATTTGTAACGTATTTAGAAATAGTTTTATAACTTATTTGTAATAGCATTTCAAATACCAATCCATACCTAATTGAATCCATTGGTTACGTTGATAAATAAGCAATATATTGTGTAATATTTGTTAAATTAATTACTTTATTAAACTACAATATAGTGTATGCTACTCGTAATATTTATTACAAAATTTCCGTATTAATACAATATAATTTTATAAGCCATATAATAAAACAAAACCTTGGTTTTGAATAATATAATTTAAAAATTTGTATTATATAAGAATTGATACAAAGTTATAAATAATCATTTGAAACAATGCTTATAGTTATTATAAATATATTATTTTCGTTAAGAACTTATAAATATAATTTATTATACTTTGGTATTGCAATAATATTTAATGATTTTGAACTAATATTTAATAATCAGATTTATAAAATATAGCTTATACAGTATACGTTAAGACTAAATACAATGAGTTAGATGCACCTGTAGAGTTAAGTAATTAATTTCTATACTCTCTCCTTCTCTCTCTCTCTCTCTCTCTCTCACACACACACACACACAATTCATATAATTCATAATAACACTTTTGAATACAACAATATTAAATGCATAAAATCATTGACAATACCCCAACTCAATACAATATCAATGATTATAAACAGTAGTTTAAGCTCCAAAAATTTGACCCAGGCGTCCCTTAAAATGACCCACCACATTTCCAACCTGTGTACCGACCTCATCGGCACCTCCCAGTGCGACTCCGGCAATACTCGTGAGCCCGTCAATGGCCTGGCCTTTAATCTGGTCGCCGGTAGCTTTTATTTGATCAGCAACATGTTGACCCTGGTCAATTAGCTCATCACCAGCACCCATACCCACACCGGCTATGGTAATTATCCCGTTAATAGTTTGTTGTTTAATTTGCTGGAAAATGTTCTGGGTGCCATTGTCAACCTGTTGAACTAGAATATTTAAATGAAGTAATTTTAAAATGTAGCTAGCATATGGAATAATTTTTTAATAAAACAACTTACGGTTTATTGTATTAGCTGAGATACAGGTGCACACGAGTAATAGTACAGTAATTTTTAACATGGTTGTTTTATCTGGTTTAAATAAACGTTTGTATTAAACTATAATTTTTAAAAGTATTTTTATTGTTGCTTATTATATACGGAATTATTATGAGTACTAGTGTTGGAAATATTTATTAATTGATTGATTGTTTTATACAGTAGGTTTAGTAATTAATTGTTTCATACAGGTACAATTAAATATAAATTTTAAATCCTGGTCCTTAATACATTTGTGTAAGTGCACTTATACAACATCTACATTAATAAGTTTTTTTTAAAAATTATTCTGGATATTGTTAAATTAAAAAATAGTTTTCAAAATTTATTTAATATTTTTCTATGAAATCTGTTTAAAACTATATAATTAACACCAAAAGTGCATACTTTTTACACAATTAGTTCTCATTCATAGAAAGCAAACAATTTATTTTAATTTGTATAACCTAATATGTATATATTTTAAAGTACTATATTTGTGTAAATTATAAAATTAACTGATTATAATATATTGTCTATTCTCAAAGTTGATTAATTTCAAAAATAAATTAATAACTGATTTTATAATATATAATTTATAGATTATATTTAACTTTAATGATACGACATGCATAAATTATTTATTTGTACATTTATCTATTTTTATCTTAAAATAAATTAATATTATCTATCAGTAAAATAAACTACATTACAAAAACATAATTAAATAATATTTCTAGTTAATTAGATAATAAATTGGTATAATTAACAAACAATGTTAATTATAATGTTCCCAATACATTTATGATCTACAAATTATAAATAAGTTACTAATTACTATTTATATTATAAACTTATATAATAATTAACCTAAAATGATTCAGACAGTATTATAATTACTACTGTTGCTATCATAAAATAAATTAACCTAGTATTCAAACTGCTAGTAAATATATTTACAAAATATTTAATATTTTTAATCATAATGAATGAAATAAATACTAACCAATTATTACTTAAAAATTTACAAATAAAGTCAGCAATGTCACAATTGTATGTAACAGGGTTATGTCTACAGCCATACACCTCCCCGGCGCCTAAACGGCACTGGCATTCAAATCCTAAATTTATGGCACTCGGCCTCTGGACATACCTATTAATACACATAATGCTCGCTATAAATAATGCAAGAAATATGAGCATGGTGATAATATTTGCTGATTTTTCGCATTGGATAAGCTGTGGACAGTACTTTAGACCCGCAGCTATAGTACTGTATGCATACATAATTGCAAATCAATTCATATATTACTACAGCTATTGGACAGGTATTTCGCCCACATTTCTACGTGTATTCTCTATGATGTCTGGTATGACTACCCCCAAGATGGTAGGACTCACGGACCCCCATATGGTGTATAAATTACTGAAAATATCGAGATTTCTGTTTAATGTAAATAAATTCATTCACCAAAAGACTGCGCCATTCATTGGGCTTATTGTAGTGATAACTGTAGCTATATATCACCCGACCTTCCCGGCCCTATTGTACAGTATACCCAATACGGTGTTAACATGTTATGCAGGTTATCACGTATATGGGGTAATATTATGGCAGTTGAATTATTTCTATTTAACTAGCTACTTTTTGAGATTGAAATTTAGTATATATTTACATAATATTCTTGATGTTCATAAAGGTGTTATGGTTAGAGTTAGGGAACTACACGATATATTTGTAGAGATTAGTGAATATAATGAGGGCTTTTGGAGTAAATATTTATTTTGTGTCTGGGTGGGTTTTGGTTGTGTGATAGTAATGGGCATATTTATGATACTATTCCTGGAAATGGTGTTTTTTGTTCGGTTTATATTCATATACTTTGTGTGTATAATGAGTGCTATATTTTTGATAATCATATTCACGGCCTCTGCGGTCAATACAACGGCTAATAATTTTCACAAAACTTTTAATACATTATTTGTTAAGAGATATACAGTATTGTAAATGTATATTTTGTTAGTAATTAAATATAAAAATAATTATATTACAAAATATTTTACATACAGTATAATATATAATTAGTTGATAATTGTATTTAATTATGCGGTAAGAATCTATACTAGTAACTTAATGTCTAGTATAATAAAAATTATTTTTTTGTGATATTGACTATTTAATGAGATATAATATTATATTTATATTATGCAGTATATTAACTAAATAACTACATTAAATATTAATGTTAATTATTATTGTTAATGGTAATTGTCTGTTAATTGTTAATGTCCGTACCAAGGCCATTCATTAATACAAATATTATTTAGAAATGTATAATTCTATGTTATATAGTCTATAATTATAGTCTATATATAATAAAAATAAAACATATTTATAAATAACAAATTATTTTTTGAAAATAATATATTAAACTTAAATAATTTATGAAATGATATTTAAACAGTATATACTTATATTAAATAATACTTTATTTGTATAGTTAAAATAAATTTAATTGAAATGAATACAGTATATATAAAACAAATATTACCAGATAATTTATGTATTAAAGTAGCCGTGAGCAAATTATATCAAACAGGTCTATGTCTACAACCATACTCAGCACCGGTACCCAAACGGCACTGGTACTCGCAACCAATATTAATATCATTAGGGTTATGGGTATACTTATTAATCCATATAATGCTAGCTATAAATAATGGTAAAAACATGTCCCTGGTCATAATATTTGGTGATTTTTCTCATTGGATGGGTTATGGACTATACTACAGACCCGGAGCTATAATACTATTTTCATACTTAATCGCCAATCAATTCATATATTACTACAGCTATTGGACAGGTATTGCGCCCACATTTCTACGTGTATTCGCTATGATGTCTGGTATGACTACCCCTGAGATGGTGGGGCTCACGGACCCCCATATGGTTAATAAATTGCTGAGAATATCGAGGATTTTATTTACTGTCAACCGATTCATACACCAAAGGACTGCGCCGTTTGTGGGCCTTATTGTAGTGATAACTGTAGCTATATATCAGCCGACCCTCCCGGCCCTGTTATACAGTATACCCAATACAGTGTTGACGTGTTTTACTAGTTATCACACGTTTGGCATAATTTTGTGGCAATTGAATTATTTCTACCTGATGAGTTATTATTTGAGACTCAAATTTAGTATATATTCGCAGAATATTCCGGATATTCATAAAAATAATGGGAATATTCTGGTGAAGGTTAGGGAACTATATGATATATTTCTAGAGATTAGTGATTATAATGAGGGTTTTTGGTGTAAATATTTATTTTGTGTCTGGGTGGGTTTTGGTTGTGTGATAGTAATGGGCATATTTATGATACTGTTCCTGGAAATGGTGTTTTTTGTCCGGTTTATATTCATATACTTTGTGTGTATAATGAGTGCTATATTTTTGATAATCATATTCACGGCCTCTGCGGTCAATACAACGGCTAATAATTTTCACAAAACTTTTAATACATTATTTGTTAAGAGATATTCAGTAATTTAAATGATTTTTTGTTTAATATAAAAATATTTTTATTGTAAAACACTTTTACTTACAACATAAAACAAATTTTTAATTATATTTAAATATTTAAATATTTAATAATTTATGCTAACACTCACAATTTAAATAAGTAATACCATCTAATAGTAATGAACTGAAAGTTTGTAAAAACAAAAACATTTCAATTTGTTCAAACTGTAAATATAAAAACAGATTTATTATAAATATTTTAAAAGTTTAAATTAATATAAAAATTAAACTGTAAAAGCATTAGTGACAAAAATACTAATATTTAGCCAATACTAATAAATTATATAAATTATTTTTAAACATTTTTTACTATCTGTAATTATTTATTTATTAAACATATCTTTAATTTTTATCTTTATAATAATACTTGTTTTCTTTAATTTGATTCTTAGTTAAATTTGTAAATATATTTAATATTACTGTTGATGTGAATATAAAATATTTATATAAACTGTAAAATCATTGTTCGGAGGACAATAATAAGTGTTTTCCACATTAACACAATAGTTTCTTATACTATTAAGATTACAGGAGACAAAATTATAAACAAATATTTTATTGTCCTCCTAATCTGACTCAATGTTGGCAATTTATCCTCCTGGGCTCTGAAAATAGGCGGCAGCCCTAGTTTTGAACCCAGCATGATAAGTGGTAACAAAGATTCAATACAAAAAGATAATCTATAAGTATAATATAAGGTTTTTTTAGGTAAGAGCAATGTAGAAATATTTTTGATATCTATAATAAATATAAGTGTTTTGTTTGTGAATTTTTAAATTTAATATAGTATATTGATAAAATATTTATTAAATGATAAAGTTCATCATATAATTTTCTAATATACATTGCTCAATATAGTCTGTCAAGGTATACACTATTACCTATAATTTACAACAAATAAATAAAATTAATTACAATTTTAATATAAATATGTTTATTAGTTTCCACATTAGGTTTAAATTAAATTATAATTTTAATTTCAATTAAATTTGTTTTGTTGCATAATATAGTCAATAGTCATGTCGGAGGACAATAGGAGGGCTACCGTGGGCTCAGTGGTGGCCGTCCGGGTCTACACCAGAGTGTAGGCGTTCAGAGGTTTTAGGATATTTTCATATATATATTATATGTAAAGTATGAGTCGTTTGAGAATAGTTTTATAAGTTTTTGAACACTTTTTGCGTTCAAATGAATAAAAGTTTTTAATGCAGTCGTGATTTGATTTTTCAAAAACAAAATTAAGTTTTATTTTAACTTAATTTTAAAATACAAATAGTATTGAAATGAATTGAATATAAAATTATAGACAATCAGTGACACGAATAGTGCACTGAATTGGTGTCCAAATTATAAGATCTCTTTTTGTGTGCATTTGTGTTCAGTTTAAATACAGAATATTTTGTGTTTTATTATATGTGCGGTATGTTTGTGTGGGTGCGAGTGACGGCTATTCTGGTAGTCGACCCATTTAGGCCTTACTTTGACCTCCAGTTCCCATACACTTTGTATGCACTGATGTCCACTTCTACTGGACATATATCTGACATATATTTATAAATACAGAGAATTAGTGCAATAAAATTAAAATCATTTGAAGTTTAGTTTATGTTTCAAATGAAATACACATTTATTTAATTATAAATATAATAAAAGTTTAGAAATATAATTCTTAGAAAATGTTTTGTATTTTATTTCATATATACTTTACATATATTATATTATATTAAATATATTATTTTTTATTTTAAATTAAGATTTTAAGTACTGAATCGCTAACATGGAATGTAATAAAATATTGATTATGCAACACATTTATTTATTTATAATTATCTTTTATAATTAATAATTAAGTTGCTAAAATAACTACATAGTTATAATTGTATACTAGGCCACGTGACACATTTACTGTACAGTATATTACTTTTTAATGAAACTTTTCTCATATCTGTGTTATTTATTCAAAATCAGTCTTATATATAGGATATGAATCGAGTAAAGTATGATTCAAAGCAATGAAAAATATTAAAATATATATCTTATATATAAGACTGATTTTGAATAAATAAGACAGATATACTGTATACACTTATATATTATACTGTATAGATAATTTACTTAAAAAACATTTTATTCAAGGTTGTCTATAAATTATTATACACTATGTTAAAAGGTAACTGAGCCGGCAATGTGTCCACCATCGACCAATACACTAGCACCCGTTATAAATGATGCCTGGCCACTGGCCAGGTATACAATAGTATTGGCCACATCTAAGCCCTCGCCCACTCGGCCGACCGGATATTTATCAGCGAATGTTTGGGATATGTGTTGAATAACATCCTCTGAAAGACCACTTCCGGAGTGTATTTTACTTTTTATAAAACCCGGACTATAATTGAATTTTAAAAATATTACCAAAAATTTAAAAATAGTATTATATAATATATATATACAAACATTTTCAATTAATCAATATGTATAAATGTTTATATTAGAGAATAATAGAGTTTATTATAATATAATAATTCCTTATTTTCATAACCTATTTGCTCACTAATACTGTAGTTATACTCACTTAACACTATTAACACGAATGCCTTTCCCGCCTAACTCTATGGCCATACATTTGGTGAACATATTTATCGCCGCTTTTGACATACAATACGCTGAAAAATCC
This sequence comes from Oppiella nova, assembly GCA_905397405.1. Classification (NCBI taxonomy): domain Eukaryota; kingdom Metazoa; phylum Arthropoda; class Arachnida; order Sarcoptiformes; family Oppiidae; genus Oppiella; species Oppiella nova. The sequence goes on from CAJPVJ010003252.1 coordinate 7,595, forward strand.
GGTGTCTATTTGGTGTCATTTATTTGTTAAAATCACATTTAATTATGATTATTATTATTAATAATATCTGTTATACTATTTTACCGCTTGATATGCCATAACACTGGATGTGTAGACAATAACTCCTTTAGTTTTCTCCAAATACTGGACACATAAATGAGTCAAATGTACGCTTGAATCCAAGTTTGTACTCAAAATGCGTTTATATGAAGTCATATAATCCGGGTGGTTTATATTGATATTCCTTGAGACGCCGGCGTTATTGACCAGAATATCTAACTGTCCGCATGCGGTGATAGTCGTGTCCACCAGTCTCTGTAGGTCTCCCTCTTTGGTAACGTCTGCCAACACTTGCAATGCTTTCAATGCATTCGGGGATACATTCAGACACTGTGTGGCCGCTTGTGTCAGTCCAGTGGCGTCGATGTCGCCGATAACTACCTGAGCGCCATATCTGGCAAACTCTACGGCAGTGGCGGCACCGATACCCGAACCCCCGCCTGTTATCAACACTACTTTACCCGCAAAGTCGTACGAAACTGACATAACTTTATATTTTATAAATATAAAACTTCTATCAATTATTACAAACCAATAACTTTATGCTATATTTATAGTCAATTTGAAGTGAGTGTATCTATCGATAATAAAGTCCATTTGTACTAAACCTATTGAATGTATGATAATAATCAGATTATTTACACTTATTGAATGCCCTCACTAGTCAGTTTATGATAAAATAAACATGTATATTTATTTTATATAGTAAAATTATTTAATTAATATGATTTTCACTTTCATTACTATTATGTCACTACCTAGTATAAAAATTCGGTATACAATGGCATTAACAGTTTCTTGTACATTAATATAATTTATGAATACAGTATATGTGTAAACCTAAAATCATGTAAAGGTTTTTACTAAATAGCGTGTACTGTATTTAAAATATTTATTAAACTTCTATCATACTTTTATTGGACTTTTACAAACTGTTCATTGAAATGATTGCGCATATTCATTATAAAAACATGTATGCGTGACCCCTGGGTAAGTCCATTAACATATCTTAGTTTAACCGTTACCCTACTAAAGGTATCAATAAATTATTGAATAAATCTATAGTTAAGTTTTTAAAATTTCTATGGTAACTTTCTTAAAGCATTTAGCGTATTTAATTTAAAATTTGTTTTCATATGACTACTGGTATACAGTGTTGTTTAATCTCAATCTTCCATAAGAGTAATATTGAATGGTTAAGATTAAAGTTTTACTGATATACTATTGGGATTGGGCTCACAGACATATCTGTTAATATAGAAACTGTAATTATAACACAAATTAATCTTTTAAAAAAGTCTCAGTAAAAACCCATTGATTGATGTGCTAGTGTTAAGTTAAGTGTTTATGTAAAAGTATAGACATAATATGATATTATCACGGACTCGCCCAAAACGCCTACGACCTAAAAGGCCTACTTTTACCAAATTTGAATTTACATGTTAATAAAATGTGATAAATAGCTCAAATAAGTTTAATTATGTTTGGCGCCCATTAATTTAGTCAACAATTACGTTCAACTAATTTTACATAATTTATTTACTTACCAAACTATGTTTATTAACATTTTTCAAAATTTTACAAACAATTATGCAATAAATGCTCATATTGTATAAATTACGTCAAATATATTAGCGTAATTTATGTAATACTATTGTGCCAGTGTATATCTCAACTTTGGTCCACATTAATACAGTGAAATAAAAAATATTTAGATTTTATGTCAGAGTAGGCCTTTTAGGTCGTAGGCTTTTTGGGGTAGAACCTATTATCATAGTTTTTAAGTAATACATTAACTTACGTTGACATAATCTATATTCTACTAGAACTTTCTATAAATTATTGATTGAACCTGTAATAAAAGATTTTACCATAGACCAAGATAAACAGACCAATAAATACACATGGTAAATTTTTCATTTTGATATGTCAACTATTAAAAGTATATAATTTAATAAATCATTTTTGCAAGTTTTTTAAATTAAATAATTATCAAGTAATAAAAGATGAGCAACGCTAACTATAATATATTTTTAGTAAATAATTTGTTATGCGAAGATTTTATTTTAGTGTTGTCATATAAAATCTTTTCGTATTAATGATAAAGATACAAAGTTCATAAACTTTAACAAAAAAAAGATTCAAAACAAAATCATAGGTATGAAGGTTATTTAAGTAAGAGCAATATAAAAATATTTTTGATAACCACATTAAGTATGAATTCAAGTGTTTTGTTTATGAAGTTATTCATTTTATATATTGATTAAATATTGATTAAATGATAAATTTCATTATTTAATTTTATTAACTATTACATTGCTCAACAAGTATACAGTATATAAATGTTAGTACATTATAACATTACATTTGATTTAAAATTCATTTGAAATAATTTACTTAGCATTTATAATAGAATGAGCCAGGTTCAAAATCAAGATACCGATCAAGATTCTCTTGTGTCAGATAATGAACCTGATACTAAGATAGTGCACGCCGAAATATTCACACTAAATACCAAAAGGTACTTGGTATTTTTCTTTTGCGAAATTGGCTTAGCATTAACATCATACGTCTTTTTCTTGTCACTAAGTTTCAATGGTACCCCGGTACGTTTATTAAGAATAATTATTAGTGTTATTATAGTTTATGAATTTAAAAAATAATCTTAGTAATTATATTTCACTATATAATAACTAACTTATTAATTTAATAAATAATTATTACATTTGCTACAAAGTTACATTTTAACTAATGTGTTTTAATAATTGATTTAATTGTATATAATTTCACTGTGCATAAAATGATTGTTATCCAAAAACATATAAGGTAGTTCACGTGAAAATTATTCTGGCAAAACTTTAATAAGTTTTTTGTTATAACACTTAGCCAAATCGGTAAAAAGTATTTTAAACGTCTATTTAATGCAGTTATTATCCAATTAGTTAAAATTTATAAAAAATTTAAAGTCAAGTTTTTTGTTATAACACTTAGCCAAAATCGGTAAAAAGTATTTTAAACGTCTATTTAATGCAGTTATTATCCAATTAGTTAAAATTTATAAAAAATTTAAAGTCATTAAAATCACGGGACAAACGCAAAGGTCATATGCAGAGGTCAGACCAAAGGTCATAGGTCAAAATAGTTAAACACATTTTGAAGAGGAATAAATAAACTTTCATTTAAGCTATTGTTCATAAAAATCTAATTGCTTATAGAGCCAAGGTGATACAAAATGTGACATAGGATTTCCCATACTAATGACAAAAATTTTGGAAATTATTGAATATTAGTATCTCAATATATGCGACCAATAGTGCAAATAATATATATGAAAGAATTTTAAAATTATTCCAATTAATAACGGAATGCCAACGTTTTTAAATTTTTGATTTATGCTCAATAAAGGACAAAATCCAGAATATTCAAACCTCTGCTATTCTGTTATTGATTTGAATAAATTTAAAATTCTTTCATATATATTATTTGCACCATTGGTCGCATATATTGAGATACTAATATTCAATAATTTCCAAAATTTTTGTCATTAGTATGGGAAATCCTGTCACATTTTATATCACCCTGGCTCTATAAGCAATTAGATTTTTATGAACCATAGCTTAAATGAAAGTTTATTTATTCCTCTTCAAAATGTGTTTAACTATTTTGACCTATGACC
>CAJPVJ010003253.1:0-11329 GCA_905397405.1 Oppiella nova
ATATGGATAACTGAAGTACTCTTTTGTCACTTCTATTGCCCCATAGAATAGCACTGAAAGGCATAACACTTTCACCAATAGTTTTATGTATGATTTGAATGAATTAAAAATTCTTTTTTTTATTAGAGATAAACTAATTTTAATTATATTAATAATTGTAATAAAGAGACTAATACAATATACCGATATTGGTATAGCTAGTTGTGTTAAACTGGTTTTAATTTTAGAAAAATTTATTAATTTTTTAAATATATTTGCCATGGTAATATTTTGGACAGTTTAAAATCTTATGTCAGAGCAATATAATATTTAGATTTTTAATATAGAACTAGAAATGCATTGTAGTTAACATAATTATATACTAACTAAAATTTGATCAAAGTTATAAAATATTTTGTAATAACAAATTAATTATTTTTACCAGGACACACCTATTTGAGAATGGGTGTTGTAGCGTAAACGCCTTAATAAAACAATTAATTATAAAACTAATAATTTAAATGTAATATACAGGTATCAATACATACAAATAAAATATACACCCTTAATGATATTATTGATTAGTTTTTGTAAATAATATTTTGTTAAGAACCTAAATGCACATATTAAAATTATAATAAATATGAAACTAGCATAATCATAATCAATATACTTCAATTTATATAATATTTTAATATCATATTCACTGTTTGGACACACCTATTTGAGAATGGGTGTTGTAGCGTAAACGCCTTAATGAAACAATTATTTATTACATTGGTGCAAAAGTTCTCGCCGCTTATAACATTGCGTTCTATGGCAATTTCGGCGAGAACTTTTGCACCAATGTAATATAAAACTAATAATTTATATGTAATATATCATAGATTAACATTCATTGGCTACAGAGCCAAGTTACTACCTATAGCATTAGTAATTGATGTAGATCAAAAATTTTGTTAATGTATGTAATATATCAATACTTTTGGCGCACAGGTATGGTTTCCAGACACCAACTAGTGATGTATGCATTTACTATTTATTACTATTTAAACAGCGTATATAAAACACTAGTATTTTAAAGTTTATAAAATACATTATGGATTAAAGTAGCATTTAATATGAATATTACTTTATTAATCAAATAAAAATGACTCTTAAAATTAAGGCAACTTATATAAAATTATAATAAAATGCTTTTTATTGTATGTTCAAAAATTTCTTAATACATTAATTATTTGAATATTATTTTAATGTCTAATAAATATGTTTTGTATATTTGTAAAACTAATTTACATTTAATTAAATTTAAAAGACTTTTAAAATGATATAATCGCTATTTTTGTATACTATTTAACCCATTGTATTACCTATAGTTCATAGTAATGTATATGTATAAACCTTGAAATCTACTATATTAAAGTTTAGATCCTAATACTGTATGCCACCACCTCCATGTGCTTTTATTTTATATAAATTGTTTTTTCATTTTTTAATATTTTGTAAAAGTATATATTCTTAGTTTTGTTTTTATTATTATCATTTGTATTATTTATATTTAATTTGTTTTATTAATTTGTATTAGATAGCATCTCTTATGATACTTTTGTGGTATAAGGGTGCGAATTTAATTAAATTAATAAAGTTCAATTTAAATTTTTAAAAAATACTGTATGGTTTACAAAAATACAAGACAAAAATATTACTTAATTGTTCATTCCTTAATTAATACATCTATATTACTTAATTTTATTATTGCTGAAACATTAAATTGATATAACATTATCAATAATTAAATTATGATTATTTAGTGCATTTTTCGTACTTGTAAAATTAAATTATTTAAATCAATACAGTATTGTGCTTTATAAACTATGTTTTAAAAAATTAGGGTTAATAATATTTAAAATGTAACCGATAAAATCGAGGCAGTTTTTTTGTTAAATAAGTCTTATTTTAATATATTGATACTGCCAACTTTGTAGTACTTACTACTATGATACCAAAATAGAATTGAACAATTAATTAACTTTTTTGAAATCGAGTACCCTATAATTTTAACAAATTGACATAGGTTTAATTGATTATTTGTTACATTTAACCGTTCATTACTATCCTGCCTTAAATCCCAGGACCACTTGATATAAATAGATTTCAGTCCAATATAGGAGCAAATATTTTTTAAAATATCTTCAATTTTTAGAAACTAATACTTACAATAAACAAGCGCAATATTTGTGTAAATGCTGCTTGAACATATTTCACGTTCTCACATATTATTTGATAATATTTCTATTATATAAGTCAAACAATATATTAGTTTTAAAACATTACTTGTGTTTATTACTTTTATTAAACAATGAATGTAAAACTTATTATTCAGTTTAGTTTGATTGCTATAATAAGTAACATTCAAGCATCAGAAAATGATACTTGGTTAGACTGGTTTGCAAGCTTAAAGGATATGAACCCTGATACCAAGGCCTGTTTGTACGATACTATTTATGACCGGATGATACAGTGTACCCAAGATGGTCGGGATAAGTGGAACCCTCCCTCAGACCCCCGTACTAAAGAAAGTTGCTGTTGTACCTGGTACGTTTATGATTGCATTCGATATGTTGCCCATGTAAGTGTACCATAATGTTTTTTGCCATGTACAATAATATTATTTTTTAAAAACTATAAATTTTCTAATTTACAATGATATGTTAATATTATACTATGTTTGCTAGGCACATTGTATGCTTTATGAAATAATACACGTGGACAAGTATTATGATGAATTAATTGCTGATGTTGATCGCGATCATTGTTATGATTATATATATGATAATCGAACTACAATTTGTGTGCTTGCTCAGTAAATTCAATAAATAACTTTTAAAATTAATTGTACCATTTATTTATTAATAATATAATAATTTATCTATTTACTAATTTATTCAGTTTATTTTTAAGTCGAAATTATAAATTAATACTAATTTAGTACAGTAATACTGTTGTGATCATTAAATTGTATCTTATTTCTTATATATCATTTAATAATAAATAAAATGTATTATCAAGTAAGTGATTTGATAAATTAAGTAGCATTTCGTAAATTATATATTTTATAATAAAAGTACTTTTATCGTAATAAATACATAGATCTACAGTATTATACATCAATATAATTATATTAAGTTCAACGACTAATTAAATTGCATTAAAAATTCCAACTTTAAAAAAGTAATATATTATTATGAGATCACCATTATATAAAATCAATAATAAATAACTCATATAAATATAAAGTGAGTTAAATGATACTTATAATCAAAAAATAATATCTTCTACAGTAATAAGATACTAAATTATCAGATATAAAAATTGACAGTTTTTAAAATCAGATTGTTTAGTATATTCAATTATAAAGATATTAATTATGATTGGTTTCTTATTTATTACTTCAAAATAACAAAATTATAAAAATTTTATAATAATAATTTAGCTGGCTGATATAGTTGTATTGTAACATTATAGATATGTATATTTTATTTTAAATTGTAATATTTGTTTCTATTTATAAGGATTACTTTAAAATATTAAAATTAAATATTAAATAAGCAAATTATTATCATGGCAGAACTATTGAAAATGAATATAATATATGAATACGGTTTATTTGCCACATATAAACCTATTAATAATTCATACGTTATTTGTAATTATCCATGTTTGAATAGTGATAATAGCACTATCACTATTGAATATCAAGGAAAAGTAAATATAACCTAAATATGATACATTGTGGTGTGTCACTCTGTGGCGTGATTATAATTGTTGAGAAACCAGAGTACACCATAATATCTACAATTTGAATTAATTAAATCTGGCCAACTCCATAAATTGGTCTAGTTAATCCAGTTTTAAACTTAGGTGGCATAGTGATTTTTGTACATAAATTAACATTATTATAGAATTATTAATTTTTTAATGAATATATATTCATGTATTTATAACTAATTGGTGGCACACTGCTTACAACCTTATAATTTTCTGAAGTAGAGAGTGTTTTGAATTGTAATTTAAAGATATTATGTTAATTTATATACAAAAATGACTATGCCACCAATGTTTTAAACTGGATTAACTAGACCAGTTTATGGAGTTGACCAGATTTAATTAATTCAAATTGTAGATATTATGGTGTACTCTGGTTTCTCAACAATTATAATCACGCCACAGAGTGACACACCACGATGTTTCCCATTAAGTGTAATTTAATTTAAATATAAAATAGATTAATTCCTATTTACTTTTACTATAATTCATATTTTAATTTATCAGGATTATGTTTTGCATTCGGGAGATTTAGCCATTGTTCAATTTATTTTATGCCAAATTTGTGCAACTATATATTTTTCAACAATTAAAAGTGTAAGTTACATAAGTTAATATGTCAATTTCCATTTACGTTAAGTGATTTCTATTTGAACCAGGATAATTTTATATCGTTTCGTCCATTGCCTTATGTACGCGAGAATTTGCCCTACACATATTCTATTGTACCAGTATTTGACTGGTATTGGATTACTATTATGTCTGGTTTAAACTTTCTGCGTGATCATTCATATTGTACCTTTGTTCATTTATTTGATATTAAAGTAAATATAATTTATATTAATGTATTATTTTTAAATTAACAAGTTGTACTATTATAATAGGTTTGGTGCTTAATAATAATATCATCAATGTTATTTTCATGCGTATTTTACGTATTGAGTGAGTTTAGATTTAAATTAAAATTATTATTTTTAGATGTAGTAAGCTCATTATTGAATCAATCAATTATTTCGTACGTAAGATTTACATCAAATTGTTTAAACAGTTCCAATATAAATATGATTAGAAAATATACAATAACTATACTTGTTACAATATGGATATTATCCTGCTTGATAATTAGCCAGTCGTTTATTAGTATATTATTAAACATATATTTTAAATCCGGTTCCGTTCCAACTATTCAATCATTAAACGACCTAGTTAACCATAAATCGTTAACAATTGTTTCACCCGGTGATAAGTGGCCGTTTGAAATGCTATATAGAGCTAAATTTATTGACAAGATTACCAAGCACGAATTGGAAGCTCGCTTAATTCAATATCAAAATTTAATGGAGCTTGATTATTTTTCTAAATTAATTGAAAATAAAGTTGTGTACTTGATGCATTCTCGTTATAAAAAGAGATTACTGGAAAAATTTATAAATTACCGCGATTATTTTTCTATATCAAATCATCAATATGGTTTTTGCTTTGGGCAACATATTATCAACAAGCGAATTTTACATTTTACACGAATTTATTTTGCGTAAGTCAATTTTTGTTAAATGCGCAACCTTATTTATTTTCAATATTTTAATTTCAGATTTAAACAATTATTAGAGACTGGATTACCTACTCACCAAGATAATTTATACAACTTACGAATGACAGTTTGGCAATACAAATATAACTTTCATTTAATGAACCTAACTAGTAAAATAAATATTTATCGAAATAATCAGATAACACTTGGTGAAATGTATAGGAATGGGTTTGTGATAATTGTTCTAGGGTGCTTTGTGGCTTACCTATGTTTCATAATAGAAATAGCATATGGTGGGTCAAATAAAATTTATAAATTATTTTGTATTTTAATCGTAGCTAAAAATCGGACAACAATTAATCAAGGTACTATTATATGTGTTAAACAGTGTACCTTAAATTAGAGTAAAATTTATAATAAAAGCAAAATATAAAAAATAAGGCTGAAAAGATCTTTGTACAAATAAAATGTAAATAATGATAATATTTATATAAATTTTTAAGTTATAACTTTGTTTTAATTATTATGATTATACAGTATTACAAATATTAATTGTGTAAGAACAAATATTTTGATATACAAAGTATTGAACATTTAAATTATTCTTGTTATTTTATTATAAAATTTTAATAATATATAATGTTAAAATAAATAAATAATTTATTGCTCAATATATACTATAGTAATTTAGCAATTTGATTAGCTAGATTTAATTATGTTAATAAAAAGTATTTACGTAATTAAAATTATTTATAAACAAAATACTTATCAAAAACACTAATTAACAAGTGTACATTTTTGTTATACTTTCTCAATAAATTATTATTTTGGTTTTGTCACGTAAAGGTAATTGTTAATGTTATTATAACAATATACTGTGTCGATTTTTTAGTAATAACCGTATATATACATTTTGTTTTTAATATGTAATCAATAATTTAAACATTTATACATAAAGCTATTAATAATAATAATAACGTTTTTCTATATTTAAACACTCTATCGATGACGTGCTCGTAATGATTCATATGCTGTTTGTAAGTATCCATGTACATCTACTTCCAATGACACCATTACCGTAGAGTATTTATATAATGTACTGTATAAATTAATATGTTAAATTTTTATTAATTATGAACATTCAATTTAGTAGACTTATATTTTATATTCAAGTGACTTATCAATTGTGCAATTTATATTATGCATATCATGTAAAACAATGCATTTTTAATCTACTATCAAGGTACGGTAAATGTTGTAATACTTATAATTTGAAATATGCTCCTTGACATCAGCTTAAAGTTACATGAAAAATAAATTTATTATTTTTGACAAGATTAATTAAAGTGAAAATTTTAAGGGCATAATATATTATATAAGTTCTTATTTAATTTTAATTCGATTTGAAACTGTAATTGAAAGTTCAAAATTTAAATTATAATGCAAGTTTTTAATATTAAATTTATTATTGGACTACACTAATACGGCACTATTTTTAGTATGATATAAATATACTTTAATTTATATTATAATTTTAGTAATTTAACATCAATTACTTTTACTACTTACTTTATTACTTTATTACTATATACTTGTTTATTTAAGAAGTTTGAAGATTTTTAATTAAATATAAAATTAAATTAAAATAATAAAAAATATGGTTTAAATGCTAACATTTTCACGTAATTTAAAGTTGGAATCGAGATAAATTAGCATAATCTTTTCGGTATAAATGACATTTTCACAAATTACTACTTATAATGGAAATACCTATTATCATCACTAGCTTCCCAGTACAATTACTTTCATTGAAAATAATAAAATATATTTAATATATAATATTATAAGTTATTATGAAATTTTGTAAGGTTTAATTTTCTAATGTAAAGATAATTGTTTAATACTATAATAACATAAGGTTTTATTATTATAAAATTAATATGAATAATAATATTTTATCAAGATTTTATTAGCAAATGTATTTATGTTTATGATTTTCAAAAGAAATTATTTTTATAATATATTTAATACGCAAATTATGTTATTGTATTGGATTTATACAATATTTTTAATGTATTAATAATTGTGATTATTATTATATTTTAATTAGCTCTACTTATTAACAAAACAATTTTAATAAATATATAATATTAATTAACTTGTTTACAATAATATTACCAGATGTTACCCTCGATTTTGAATAATAAAGACATTGTATTGGTTACTTTTATATTTGAAATGTAAAATACCATCAACTGTATTACTGTATAATATTGTATGGATTTTAGGTGTTGTCACTAAAAAATCAAGATATAATTTTAATAATTTAATTTTTTCAAAGGTTTTTAAAATGGTTTAATAATTCTTTTAATAATATTACTACAGCACTGTACTATATAATTACAACATATAACTAATTAAAATTGATATTTTAAAATTGAATATAATCATGGTAAACACATTGCAACTAAATATTATTTATGAGTACGGAATATTTGCAACTTACAAACCAACTAATAATTCATATGTTGTTTGCAATTATCCATGCTCAAATATTCATAATGCTACAATTGTCGTTCAATATCCACATAATGTAAGTTATAATAATTTTGTGCTAAAATATTTACTAAATTATAATCTATATTAACAGGGCAATATATTATTTTCGAAACATTTATCAATAATCCAATATATATTATGCAATTTGTGCGCAACTATATACTTTTCACGGAATAAGCAGGTTAATTATTTGATTATATTTACTAATATAATAATTTATTTTAATGTTTAAAACTATATGCACTCTGTTATTATATATTTAGGAACTAGTATCTAGGAACTTTCTGTCTCTAGGAACACAAGCTTATATCCATCCTAAATTGATAAACTTATTTACCCTGGTGACAGCATACGATCAATATTGGGTAAACATTATGTCCGGTATGCGCCTATTACGAGATAATACATATTGCACCTTTATCGATTTATTTGATATAAAAGTAATTATTATAAAAGAATTATTAAAAATTCAAAAATATTTTAATATAAAATAATATATTATTTTTATAGGTATGGTGCCTAATAATAACATCATCGCTAGCATTTTCTTGCGTACTCAATTTAATAAGTGGTTATAGATTTAATTTTAAGCAACAATTTTTAGATGTAGTTAGTTCATTTACGAATCAATCATACACATCGTACCTAACTTATACCGCAAACCGCAACAATTTTAAAAATATGAGCATGCTAAGAAAAAATACAATCACTATAATTGTCACAATTTGGATTTTATGTGCCCTGATAATAAGCACATCATTTTCGAGTTTAATGTTAAATATTTATTTTAAATCCCGTTCCGTACCTACAATAAACTCACTGGATGATTTAATAAATCAAAAATCTTTACCACTTATGGCCACGGGCAACCATAATACAATACATGACCTATATAGAGGGGGATATATTAGTAATGCCACTAGGTACGAATTACTATCACGATATATTATAAGGAAAAATTTATTGGATAAAGATAACATTGCTAAATTAATTCACAACAAATTAGTGTTTATTTTTCATTCGACATCTACAAGGAGATTAATGGAGAAGATGCAAAACTACCAAGATTATTTTTCAATATTACATAAACTTTGTGGACATGCTATTGAATATTACAACATAAACAAGCAAATTGTTCATTATAAACGTATTTATTATGTGTAAATAACTTATTTAGTATAACTGTACTTGTGAAAAATTTACTTACTTTTAAAATATGTACCTTGACTAATATCTATTTAATTTAAATATAGTTTCAAACAATTATCGGAGACTGGTCACCATGCACATTATGATAATATTTTTCATCTACGATATCAACCATGGAAACATAAAACTAATTTAGTAAACTCAACAAGTCACATTAACGTTGATACATCTCACCAAATCAAACTTGGTGAATTGTTTCGAAATGGATTTGTTATAATTGTGATAGGTTATCTGTTAGGGGCAGTGTGCTTTATATTTGAAATATACTTTTATAAACCAAACAACTATCATACAATATTTTTATATAACAATAAAAACAAAATTATAATTCATAAAGGAAATATAGTAACTTTTAAACCACATTCATGTCGAATTATGAGGAAATCTTACCGTGAAAGAAATACATTATTAAAGTTAAAATATAATTTAACTGTTTAAATCTAGGATAATATTTGGCTTTTCATTACATTAGCAACCTATACCCAATGTCATTTACATTGATTCGTTGACATTTAATAATAATAATAATACAGTTTAAACTTTAAAGCATAGATTAACATTCATTGGCTACAGAGCCAAGTTACTATTACTTATAACATTAGTAATTGCTGTAGATCAAAAATTTTGTTAATGTATGCTTTAAAGTGTTTATTTGGGTACACTTTAATGGGAAGCTAATGTTAACTGTCCTTAAGTGAATTTTTCACATTGTACATAATTATTATACTAAATATGTTTATGGTATTGATATATTAACAATATTTTCTGTATATAATTAATAATTTTAAACAATTTAATTTGAATTTGTTGAATTATGTTGAATTTGATAGTGTTAATACTTAATGTTAAATAAAAAATACAAAATTATTATTAAACTTATTTTAAGATTACATTTGCTTATTGTACATGATTTAATATAACAATATAAAACTTTTAATAATTATATCAATTAATTTAATTCTAATATATAGGTATTTTAAATATTATAATATTAACAAACTATATAAAAAAATTAATACTGATTCTTGGGAAAACCGATTTTTTAATAAACAGACATGTGTTAGGACAATATTTTATATTTTTAAATATATTACAGCCTAAAATAATTATAATTATTTTATCAACAAGCTTAATTATTACTAATCACAAATACCAGATTCATCGCATACTAGATTTTATAAATTAAGCTCCTATTAAAAATCGTGTCCATAGCTCCAGGTAACTCAAATGGAAATCAGGTTGTTAAATTATATTATAATTATGGACTGTCTACTGTACCTGGTTACTGATTTACTAATACAAATTATTTTTATATTATTAGATATACATGTGAAATATATTTTAGCAATTGGTGCACAACATGCAGAAGAGAGACATTTATTTTGCACTGCAAACTGTATACATAACCTAATCAATGCTTTTCATAACTAAGAAACATTATGTGGTATTATATAAAGGATTTATTATTTTAAGTATACAGTTTTCAGTACAAAATAAATGTCTCTCTTCACCGTGATAACCACCAATTATTGTTATGTCATTGTACTGGTACATTGGGTGCATTTAAAATTAAACATTCTTAAAAATAATTTTCAAAGCGTATTTAAAAATATATATATAATATCATTGCTGTCTAAATAATTAAAAAACAAAAAATATGATGCACATAATTTATTTCTTATAGATCATCAGTAGACAAGCTCTTTACAAAAACAAATATCATTACTATATTTTTACTATATTCACAGTCACCTGTAAATGTGTAATTTCTATATTGTTTTTTAGTATAGAAATATAGTTTTTAAAATATTTACAAATAATTAATTAAATCTAATCAGATACATTTCTATAGGTTATTCAATATTTCAAACATAAAAATACTAAAATAAATACTTTATTTCGGTAGTACAGTTTCTGATTTTTAGTTAATACTTAATATCTCTCACTCACACTCATGTGTACTATATTTGTGAGTCTAAGCTTTGAAGGGTATTAAAAACGTGTGAGAGTTTGACTCCTAGTTTGACTCCTTGGACAGGTCTGTATAATATTATACAACTTTTTTGCTTTAATTTTCCTAATGTAAAGATAATTGAACCACAAATTGTTTTATAATATAATTGTCTAAGGTAATATTATTAAAGTTAATCTGAATAGAATTATAATATTACATTTATTTAAATTATATAAGTGAATGTATTGATTTTTATACAATTATTTAGATTA
>CAJPVJ010003254.1:0-11327 GCA_905397405.1 Oppiella nova
CATGTACTCTCAAATGGGTTAACCATAACCGGTGTGTCTGTGTGTGGGTTCAGGTTCTTCACGCGAACCATTTGGTTGTGGTCTATAAGTGTCGGCCATTCAGTCGATGGCAGCCTTTTAATCATAACATAAACACAAAAATAAATAAAAATCTATATTTTATATCAAAGAATATTCCGTAAATGTTACCCATTTTTGGCGAATTGAGTCCACATTTGCATGATTTCTGCACTGAATTTCAAGTCCAAAGGTGTGGTTGAGTTGTATTCAAAGAACTGCCCGAAAACAAACTCCACATCAGATCCATGACATATACCCATTGTCTCCTCAACACATCCATATACGGCCACATCCTGAGCCTGGTATGTCAGCTCATAGTAGTATACATTATGTGATGTGTTTTTAGCATTTATAGCAAATTGTTTGGCGAACAGATATGTCGGACACTTCATGATTATATCGCCAAAATAGTTGTAAAATGCATGTTTCAGTGCCTGGGAGTCACTGGTGTTAACATTCCTGAGATAGTAATCGGTTACATTTTGGACAGGTATGCCATGAAACAGATCGTCCGACACTTGGACCAAATCCCTAAACTCCTGTTCAGTGAAATTCCCGTGAAGTTCGGGGTAATTCCAATACGACAACAGTGAGCCCTCGTCCCTGGTCACACCGGCTATGATGTCGATGTCTGTTCACAGTTAACATACATTCAAATTAAAACCTTAAGATTCTACAGTATACATGTCAAATTACGAGCACCGGTACCTTTATTATATTTCCCTTCCCGGAAAGACGTCTGAGCATCGATTGGCAGATACTCTGTTCCCTCTAAAGGCCAGGTAGTGATTGACGTGTAGTTATTGACATCCTCTGCACTCAATTGTCTCAAACACTCCATCCATTGATTTTCACTACAATTAAAATGTTTTGCCATTTCTTTTGTCTGATCCAACGCTTCAGTTGCCGTCAAAACTGGAGAGAGGAACATTACTTTTAATCGCGGCGAAAGGTATTATCGGGAGAACTTATCCGGGGCCCTATTACCCCTGTCATAAACCTGTCTACACCTGGTTGACGGCCGCGAGAGTGGTTTGTGTCACTAGTGATCCTTATCACCGCCAAACAAATGGATATTATCTCTAACCTATTATATGGATATCAAGTTATAAATTATATTCATTTAATAAATATAACAATAAATTTATACCCATTTAAGAGCCAATAACTGGTCATAAAAACCTAGATTTCCAGGCGCCGAGTCATTGCCACCGTATAGAAATCCAAAAGGACCTAGTCTATAATTTGGGGCCACTATTACTACATCATGTGTCGACAATAGACTGCCGTTATATAAGAATATGGATCCCGTGGCTAATCCCCCGCCGTATATCCAAAACATAACAGGTTTTAGTGCCGGTGCTTGAGATGACAGGCTGTTGTCTCTCACATTTGGTGTCCATATGTTTAGTATCAAACAGTCCTCACTAAGAGTTATGGGTACGCCGGGTATAGGGCCGGGCAGTTGCATACATGAGTTGCCCATTTTTGTGCCATCTATAGTGCCCTTAGTTTTGTAAAAATAAAAACATTTAATTACTCGTAAGTACTGTACTAGGTGAAAAAATATTTTTATTTTTAAGAGTTATTACTGAAATTGGTTTCTTGAGAGGTAGTGGTCGAGCGAACCTGAGGTTCCCAACCGGGGGTTCGGCGAATGGTATACTTAAAAACTGGTCAACACTGGTGTTTAACACACGAATAGTCTGTCCCCTCACTAAACCTGATGTAGTGTTCACTTCTACATAGTTCTCATCACAAACACAAACTTCAATACTTAATAATGTAAAATACAATACAAATATTGTTTTAGTTAACATTATGAAAAATAAATTCTTGAACTACAATAAAAAAATTCACTAAAGTTTTAATATCAATTAGAAATCAATTACATTGCTTTTTATAGTTATATATACTGTATAAAATAATAAGATCAATAAAAGGTTAAATTATCAGCAATAACAATGATTATCATGATTACACAATAAGCAAACAATGAAATGCACTATAGATAAGTTATATTAATACTGGAATATAACCCGGATTATGATAAATTAAATGTTTCAAATATTTAATTGGGTAAAGATTAAACCAATATAATAAATTAATTTTAAAAATCTGAATAATAAATATACGTAATTAGTAATCACTTTTACATGCAGTACTAAAAACATAAAATAAATCTAAAATAAATGTTATCAATTATTTATTTGTGTATATCTGTGCACCTGTCACCAATTGATTTCATATAATTCATATAATAATTTATGAATTAACTTAACACAAATATTATTTTTGCCAACATTTTCAATAATAAGATTTATATATTATGTTTGAATTTTTTTTTGAAAGTTATTTATAAATTATTGTAAGTGTTTATACACTAAACACATATTTATCATCAATGTTGCATTCATTAGATATTTATTTACAACCTTATTCTTATTAGCATTTCAATATGTCATTCATACAATTAGTTATTACATGTAATAACTTAGTTATTTAAAAAATAAAAAGTTGTCTCCTATCTAATGCCAATTTTAATTATGTTATATTATAATAATTAAATTTAAATAAATTATATTAATTATATTAATTGAAAATAATTTTAATAATAAGAGGGTTAATCTGAGTGGACATACCCGGGAGGCGCAGTCAAAGCTCATCCCCAGTCCGACCATCACTTGGAGTACTATCGGCGATGGATTGCATTTCATGGCGTAGTGTTGCTGTACTCGCGGTAAGTATTTCCGGAGTCTCTGGTACTTATCTATGATATCCTCGACGTCCACCACATAGAATGCCTCGTCGACCCTACCGGTGCGGTTATGGCCAGCAATTACGTGACGGATCACGTGATCCACTTGGGGGTCAACTTTTATTTTATATATTTTTTGAAAACATTTTGTAAACTTATTTTTAAAAATTAATGATGAGTTAGGAATTAGTTTAACTAATAGTTATGATTTATTTTTTAAAAAAAACTTAAAAATTTATTTTTATGTATCACTGTATTTTGTATTATGTTTCAGTTAAAATTTTAATTTAAAATATTAAATTTATTATTTAGATCTAAAACCATAGCTGTGTAATTAATTAAGTTTTTTAATAATGTATTTATNTTGGTTTCTTGAGAGGTAGTGGTCGAGCGAACCTGAGGTTCCCAACCGGGGGTTCGGCGAATGGTATACTTAAAAACTGGTCAACACTGGTGTTTAACACACGAATAGTCTGTCCCCTCACTAAACCTGATGTAGTGTTCACTTCTACATAGTTCTCATCACAAACACAAACTTCAATACTTAATAATGTAAAATACAATACAAATATTGTTTTAGTTAACATTATGAAAAAAAATCTTTAACTACAAAACAACAACAAAATTCACAAAAGTTTTAAAATCAATTAGAGATCGATTACATTGCTTTTTATACTAATATATCCTGAATAAAATAATAAGTTCAATAAAAGATTAAATTATCAGCAATAAACATGATTATCATGATTACACAATAAGCAAACAATGAATTGCACTAAAAATAAGTTATATTAATACTAGAATAATAACCCGGATTATGACTAATTAAATGCTTCAAATATTGAATTGGGTAAAAAATAAATTGATTTTAAAAATCTGAATAATAAATATAAATAGTAATAACTTTTACATACAGTACTAAAAACATAGTGAGCTTATCTAAATAAAATGTTATAAAACAATATAAATTATTTATTAGTGAATATCTGTGCACCTGTCATCAATTGATTGATCGAGTTAATAATCTTACAGTATTGCCTATTCATAGTGAAAGTTTTCTATTAGAGTCTGGTACAATTTATTAGTCAATAGTAATGACTCATTACTGTAATATTGCTATTTATAAATTCAATGTTGTTTATATTACCTCATTGTAAATAAAATTATGGTTAATATTTTTAAAAATAATTTGTATTATTATATTTTATATGATTTACTGTATACTGTATACTGTATATGTGCTTTATATGAATTATACATAATTTTATTCATAATAGTGGTCCCAAATGCCATCACATGTGGTATCAAACGGGTTATACATGACAGGAGTGGTGGTGTTTGGGTTCAGATTCTTGATTCTTATGGTGTTATTTGCATTGTCTATAAATGTTGGCCAATCACTCGATGGCACTCTATATGCAAAATACAATTATTATTATATAAGACAACTATTATTATATAAGACAATTATTATTCACAAATATTTATAAGAATTTTATTTCAATAATAATGACCCGGTTTTAGCGAATTGAGTCCACATTTGCATGATTTCTAAACTGAATTTCATGTCCAATAATGTATTCGTATTTCGCGAGACAATGGGAGACCCAAAGACAAACTCGACATCAGATCCATGGCATATACCCATTGTCTCCTCCATACAACCGGTATGGGCAGCGTTTTTGCTCTGGTATGTCAGCTCATAGTAGTATACATTATGAGAACAATGGGAGACCCAAAGACAAACTCGACATCAGATCCATGGCATATACCCATTGTCTCCTCCATACAACCGGTATGGGCAGCGTTTTTGCTCTGGTATGTCAGCTCATAGTAGTATACATTATGAGAAGTATTTGTATTATGTTTAGCAAACTGTTTGCTGAAGTGATATGTGGGACACTTCATGAACATATCACCGAAATAGTCATAAAAAGCCCATTTGAGTGCCTGGGAGTCACTAGTGTTGACATTCTTGAGGTAGATTTGGGTCACATTCTGGACATCTATGCCGCGAAAGAATGCATCCGATTGTTGGACCAAATCCGTGAAGTCCTCTAAAGTTATGTTTGTTTGAAGTTTAGGGTAAATATAATATGAAAGCAATGAGCCCTCATTTCTGGTCGCACCGCCTATTATGTCGATATCTATTACATTATTAAACAATATAATTATTTTTCACCACTTACAGTATTAAGTAATAGACCTTGATTATAAAACCCGTCCCTAAAAGCTGTCTGTGCTTTGACGGGTAAAAACTCTGTGCCCTCGATGGGAAAGGCACTAATCTTTGGGTAGTTATTGATATCTTCTGCACTCAATTGTCTCAAACACTGCAACCATTGATCTTCACTACAATCAAAATGTTTTGCCATTTCCTTGGCCTGACTTAAGGCCTCCGTTGCGTTTAAAATGGGTCTCTCCTTATAGTACAATTGGGCCCCACTTTCCATAATAGCCCTCTTGAATAGACCCCGAGATAGCGGCGACAGTATGTGGACAGATGTAGACCAGCTGCCGGCGCTCTCACCAAATATAGTGATCTGATCCTTATCACCACCAAACGCATGGATATTATCTCTTACCTATAATTTCTCAATTTTATTTATAGTGTTAACTAACTTATCAAAGATGTAGACCAGCTGCCGGCGCTCTCACCAAATATAGTGATCTGATCCTTATCACCACCAAACGCATGGATATTATCTCTTACCTATAATTTCTCAATTGTATTCATAGTGTTAACTAACTTATCAATAATTTTTATACCCATTTGAGAGCCAATAGCTGGTCATAAAAGCCCACATTTCCGGGCGTCGAGTCGCTGTCACTATATAAGTAGCCAAACGCACCCAGTCTATAGTTAGTGGCCACTAAAACCACATCATATGTGGACAAAATGCTGCCATTATATGGCGGGATCTGAAATATGGAGCCCACGGCTAGACCCCCGCCATGAATCCAAAACATGACTGGTTTTAGTGGTGACTCTTGCGATGAGTTATTGTTTCCCACATTTGGTGTCCATATGTTTAACACCAAACAGTCCTCACTGATGGTGAGGTTAACGTCATAGTCTGGTACGGGACTCACCACTTGCATGCAGGAGTTCCCGAGTTTGGTTCCATCGATAATACCCTGTTATAAAAACATAAATATCCTAGCTCAACAGTTAAATATTACCTGAATGGGTTGTTTGAGTGGTTCCGGTCGGGCAAACCTAAGCCGTCCCAACGGTGGCTCAGCGTATGGTATATTCAAAAACTGATGAATACTTTGGTTAAACACATGCACTACCCGTCCCATCACTACACCCGATGTGGTGTTCACTTCATTGTAGTCCACATATTCCCCGATATTATCACAAACACAATAACTTATGAATAAACTTAACACAAATATTATTTTTGCCAACATTTTCAATAATAAGATTTATATGTTATGTTTGATTTTTTTTGAAAGTTATTTATAAATTATTGTAAGTGTTTATACACTAAACACATATTTATCATCAATGTTGCATTCAGTAGATATTTATATAAAATTAAGATATCCTAAAAATATTTAAACTTAAATCAATAAAATCTTGATTTAAAGCATTAATCAATTTTGACAAACTTATTTTATAATGAAAATTAGCATTAAAATGATCAAGTCATTTGATATAATAGCAAAATAAAACTTTTAAATTCTTAACATAAGTATACAATTAATTCAATCCTTACAGTACGGTATAAATTGACAGATTAATAACATGAGATTCAAAATCAACTTGCCTTGAATATCTTGAAAGCCTTGAAAACATTTCCAATGTTTCATTCATTAAAGTTTTTATAATAACTATTTTATAGTAAGTGATAGATAAACAGCTCAACAAATAATTACTATTTACTTATAATATTATGTAGGTTTACATAATCACATACTGTAAAATACCAATAATATATTGAACACCATATTCCATAACTTCTCCCTACAGTTAATATTAGTACCGGTGCCGATCGCACAACAACCAAGATACAATTATAGATATCTAAGAAATTTCTAATTTTTTTACAATTTCACATAAAATTCTTGCATTTTAATTATTTATGTACAAATGTAAATGTCAAAATTTCTATAAAAATTATAATTAAAGCACTTATTAATCCAATACAATAAACATTGTATGAGTTTCTCATTTGATTTAAATTGAGTGCACTTTCAATATGTTTATCGTTATTCTTATTTATATTATTAATGTTTATACTTATTTTAAATATTGTGTACTTTTTAACGTATTTCATATAAAATTCTTGTTTCCAATGATCTATAAGTCCGGCACTTATTACACCTAAAATACTAAAAACATATTTACAATATTATGCCTAATTAAATATTCTGATTGAATATCTTGAAAGCCTTGAAAACATTTCCAATGTTTCATTCATTAAAGTTTTTATAATAACTATTTTATAGTAAGTGATAGATAAACAGCTCAACAAATAATTACTATTTACTTATAATATTATGTAGGTTTACATAATCACATACTGTAAAATACCAATAATATATTGAACACCATATCCCTACAGTTAATATTAGTACCGGTGCCGATCGCACAACAACCAAGATACAATTATAGATATCTAAGAAATTTCTAATTTTTTTACTATTTCACATCAAATTCTTACATTTTAATTATTTATGTACAAATGTAAATGTCAAAATTTCTATAAAAATTATAATTAAAGCACTTATTAATCCAATACAACAAACATTGAATGAGTTTCTCATTTGATTTAAATTGAGTGCACTTTCAATATGTTTATCGTTATTCTTATTTATATTATTAATGTTTATACTTATTTGAAATATTGTGTACTTTTTAACGTATTTCATATAAAATTCTTGTTTCCAATGATCTATAAGTCCGGCACTTATTACACCTAAAATACTAAAAACATATTTACAATATTATGCCTAATTAAATATTCTGGACAACAAACTTACATTTGATTAAAATTGGCAAAATATTCATTATTTCTGTTGAACGCGATAGCAATAAAATCACTATATAAATTTGAATCCTTAGAAATTGGTGGCAAATAATAGTTGGCATTTGTCTTATGAATGTAATATTCAATCATGGTCCTATCGGATATTAAAACAAATTGATTGGGAAATTGGTTCAACATGTCAAACCCCTGTGCCGGGTGTTTAATCCTAAACACAGAATTTTTAGTATCCTTATTATGAGAATCCTATGAATAAAATAATGTATTATTCTGTATATAATTAAATTAAAATTACCTGTACCTTAATTTGCAAATATTTTAACATTGATTCCTCGGTGTTATCACTAATAATATAATTAATTTGTCCCATATTTTTAGCTAATATTAAATTTTGGATCGTTTCTATACACTGGTGTAGGGGCAATGCTAACTGGCCGTACAGTTCACCTCCATAACAGAATCGTAATATAATTGATCCCAAAACCCAACCAATAGTCAGTACTCTTAATGCAATTTGCGGTGATATCTCATTAACTGATTGCGAGAGTAGTATTGCTATAAAATTGCAATTTACATTCAGTCGATTGTATGTTTTATAATTAATGACCATGCTTAATATGTTCAACACAACAAGTGATATTAGTAGTAATAACCAGATATTCCAATCAAACGGTGCAAATAGCGATGTGTTGTAGCTTTGCTTCGGAAATACCGGTGCTGTGAATGATATGGAGTTTATGTAATAAGGATCGGTAAATGTAACGGCTTTTGTGCGCTCATCCGATATGGTTAGGCATCCCATCGCAAAGTGCGCTCTCTTTATGATTCAAAATTATATTTAAAGTTTTTATTGAAAGTATAATAAAAATTTTAGTGTTAATCACTAAACATACCTTTTGTTGAACGGCACCTATCATACCATCCCATGTGTTATTTACCAATTTTATACCCCACTTATAATTACAATCCAACAAACTATAAGTAAAATTAAAAACTTTACTCAATGTTTGCAATAACTTAGCCTCAAAGCCAATAATTTTGGGTTTATTTTTAATTTTCGTTGAACCTGGATAATAAATGTATGGTAGAATCTACGACATAAAATATTATGTTAAAATTCATTAAAATATTTTATTTATTACAAATAAATTACCTACCTTATTGGATGCAACTAGTAAATTTTTACCCTTAAAGTCAATCATTATTACAGTTATACTAAAAATTAATATATTTTATGTTATTTTTATTGATCATAAACAGTATTTAATAATTTTTCGATCTAATTAGTTATGGGCAACTACATTATATGCTCGGTTATTTTTATAGTAAACATCTAATGAATAGAATGCTATTCTGTTATTAATAATTGATTATTATTTATGAATACAACAATTACTATATTATTATATTCTGTGTTAAAGTTTAATTGAAAGTTATTTTTTTATTATAAATAATTGTTCATTTAATTGATTATATTATAATATATGTAACATTAGAATAACATAATTTTTATGTTTAACATTAAAATACATTTATTGTCAGAATATCTAAAACATTATTCAAAATAAAATAGGTGCACTGCAAATTATTAATTTAATTTTTAATAATACTGCAATTATTTCAACATTTTATATTTAATTATAATAAAGTATTAAATGATTTTTATTTACGTTTACGTATGATTACAGTATTAATTTGCAGTAATTTGAAAAAATATTAAAGCCCTGAGAAAATACTTTTTTTTAATTAAGATAATTTTTAACAAAACCTCATTTTTAGTATAATTATAACTAGCTTGGTTATTTAATAAAACTCAGACATATAATCTTATAAAACAAAAAGGCAGACAACTATTATCTAGGTTAAAGTAGACATAAACAGTAGCGCAGATTCTGTACATTTAACAGTAAAGTGTGCTAGCTATTTAAAAATTCTTATAAGAACTTTAACAAAAATGTACTTTACCCAGTTACATACAAATTATTATAGATAACATTTTTTAGTGAGTTAACGTAAATTGTTTCGTTAAATATGTAATAAATTAAAAAATTATTGAAAAATTAACTTGTTTCAAAATAGTTCACTATAAAATTGGTTGATTATAAGCGGACAACTAGTGTAAGTGGGCTACACTGTTGCAATAACACTGCCAATCTTATCACAAATATTTAGGTCTATTTGACACTATATAACGTATAAAACTATACATAGAGTTCCTTATAAGAAGGACCTAAATGTCTTACAAAACTCCAATACTTTTCATTGGCTATTAATGACGTGAGTGTTTGGGTATGAATACCGTTTGCCTAACAGTGGGAACATTTGACAAACTCCCAACACACACACACACACATTTACTCGTTTCCATAGTAACCCATAATAGCTCTACATGAATGCAATGGGAGTATTATTGGGCATAATAGCCACCCATACTATACCATAGAAACAGCATTACAGAGAGTGCGGCAATGGCGGCCACACATGTACTCGCATTGAATGGTGTGATTGCATGCGGTGTGTGTTGTGTTGAACACACACACACTCTCTCCCATAGACCCACAGCCTGGCAGTGAATGCAGTGTTAGTATCGCATTGTATGCCGAGTAGTGTTGTGTTGTCTCTCTATCGCAGTCTAACACTAACCATACGTTTGTGTCCACACATCCACTTCCCAGACACCACTTCCCGCACGATTATCCTCATCAGTGGTGTTGTTGTGCTGTGAATGTGTGGTTAATGTGACAGCAAAAGTGGCCGCAATCCAGGATATCAATGACTGGCCCACTCTGGGGGAGGTATGTATGCCATGAGCGCCGCACAGCACTGGTAGCTCACACTCACTCTCTCTCCCTTACCACTCACTCAACGTGTTTTTTAAATCCACTTATGGGTGCCATTGATTGCCGGGGGTGTTAGGGGGCACTGGGGTGTAGTAGTATACGGGTAGCTATGAATGCAATAGTGGTCAGGCATTTAAATCCAGTCCCAACTGCATATACCTCCGAGTCTCGAGAGTCACGTGTCTGTCGCACAATCACTGGTGTTGTTGTCTTACCATTGATTGCATGCATTGATTGTGTCATTAATACACCATTTGTTTGTCTGTTGCGATCGTAGGCCACACCACAGCACCGGAGCCAATGCGATGACGAGAGCGCCGGCACCCGCATCACCACCAATGGTGAGCACAGCCCCCCGGGTGTCGCCCCCAACGCCTGGGCCATCGTAGACAACAGCCACCACCGGTCCGTGCCTTCAGCCGCCAGTTCCTCATCAGCGCCGCCGCTGCCGTCGAAGTCATCTCAAGACACCACTCGTGCGGTGCATAAGGAGGTGTCGGTGCCATCGCCCACACCATTGCGTGCGGCGGACAACACCCCCAACAGCGCCAACACTTCATCGCTCGAGGACGAGGTGGAGGCCAATGAGAACAGAGCTGACGGCAAACACACGCCGACCCCTCCCAAGTCGGGCGCCGGTAGCGGTGGTAGACCTGAGGCAGACTCCCGGAG
>CAJPVJ010003255.1:0-11322 GCA_905397405.1 Oppiella nova
AGCAATGGGAGGACGAGAATTGTGCCTGATTAATTTTATTATTAACATGCATTTAAATATAATATTCTTTTACCTGGTATATTCATTATAGTTCCAGTTATGTATTTAAAATTAAAAATAAATAATTGTTATTTGAAGTTTGTAATAATTTTTTTGAGTGGTTACAGTATATTAGCACTATATTTGTATAAATTAAAAGTATTAATATTAATATGTGGCATAACTAAACTTTGTAATTATTAAAAATAACAATAGTAAATTAATGCTAAACCTATATTTTAAAAAATTCACAAAAATAAAATTATTAAAATTATTTTAAATATTTTTACAGCTTGATACAAATATTGAATGAGTTATATTAGGAATTTAATTAAGATTTTAAAAATATATTACTTTTCAATAATGCTTCAAATAAAGTAAATGCGTTACTATTGGTGTTGTAGATTATTAGTTATACATGTGTAACAATAAATATACTACAGGTATAGAGATTATTTTGTGTTTTATAATACAAACTTAGCACTCAAAGTACTGTATACTTCATAGCATAAAATAAGTCATAAAAATAAGTCACACCATAAAAGGTTGCTATATCAATTAGTAACATAACAATCACTAACACAATGTGTTAAATAATTTTTAAATATAATTTAACAGTGCCATTTAGTGCAAAATAACCGTTATATTAACATTTATGCAATTATGTTAGGACAAGTGTATTATATTTTTAAAATTTATTAAAATTTTAAATAAATTTGTGGTTATTAATTTTTAATAAATATATTTAGGTAAAAACTACTAAATAAACATGTCACAACAAATTATTACTACCAAACGGAGTGGAAATATTGTTAATAACAATGTTCCTGATGATATACAATACTACATGTCACCTACATCATACACTGAGCAAACGACCCTGGATATGAACCCACTTTGGATATTCAACTCAACCCTTAATTATACAAGATTCACATTTTGGCGAAATATTTTTGCCATAGTGTTAGCACCCTTTGCTATAACCGGGGCACCGGTATTCAATGCTATATGCACATACGACACATATGCTCCTGATCATACCACACCTATTGATACAACTGTTAAATGGATCAGGGCAATATTTACGGCAAATATTGTTTTACTACCTATTAATATTATAGCCTTGTTACTCGCTATGATTGGTAACGGGTGGTTAATTTATGCGTTTGGTGATATAGCGATTAGCCTGTTTATTTTAGGTCGAATTCCTGAGAATTCATTGGGCATGTTACTTTTGTTTATTGAGATTATCCCGGTCATATTAGCCGCTGATTTATTTTGGATTAAGGGTTACGTAATCCGAGATGTGATACAAGATTTTGATTTTTATCTAAACATAACGAATCGAAAACGAGTTTTCAATTCAAATGCAATTAAAGTGAAAATAATTGTTTTATACATAGTGTGCCTGGCTATTCATATAATTAGTTATTTAACGTATAATTGGAGATATATCAATGGTTACACGTTGACTACATCGGATGTGTATCTAGTACATTTTCCACATAGCGTGGTGAACACGTTTTTGATTATACTTTACTTTACATTTGCTACGGTATGTTACTAAATTATTATTATAAATATTATGATAATAATTTAATTATTTAATTATCTCAATAAATTTATTGTTTAGCAAAAAACTGTAAAAATTCTGTAATAATATTTTATACTGATTAAATTTTTGAGATTTAATTACTAAACGGGATACGTTAATTAAAATGTTAAATAAAATTTTTGTTTATTTTTTACTTTACTAGGCAATACATGAAAAATGTAGACAAATGAACAATTATTTAAAATACCTTGGTAATATATCGGAATCGTTACCGGAATTAATTCATTTACGCGAAATTAAGAGATTATTCAAAACAAATGCCAGGCTCATTTTACGAGTTAATTCGGCGTTTAATTTAGTGATGACATTATATTTTACCGTGTTACTTATTGAAATAATAACTAACTTGACAACTATCATAGAAGGGTATGATTTGAATTACAAGAATATTACTAAACATGAAAGGTAAACTCATATTTCCATTATATATTAAGCTAGTTTATTTAAGGATTTATAACAATATTATAATATTGTATACAATACAATATTAAAATATTTATTAAACAATAAAATTTATGAATATTTAAATATTATAGGTTTGAATAAAATAGAAATAAAATTATTATAGTACTTAAGTTTCGACTATTCCAGTTAATAATTTTAACCAGTCTACAAATTATTTATAATTTTAATTATTATTAATTTACAGTTAGCATTAATATAAAAATTAGCTACCGATATTAAATAATAATAAATGATAAATGTTAAAGTGCAATTCATTGCAAAATCATTTTAATAAGTTTTCAAAAAGATCAGTGTTTTATAAATACCAAACATTTAATAGATAATGACTTTTTAATTAATGCATGTATTAATTATGTTGTTATTTGTATTTTAAATTACAAACAAATGATATTTATTATGAACTGTAATGTGAACAATATTTTATAAATTATAATTAACTTGATTTGTGAAAAATAGGGTTTTATAGAGCTTGGACATTTTTGAAACACAATTATTTAATTATTAGTATTTGGTTATTACCGAGATTAGTAATTTTTCTTAATTTACATTCTGTTTCAATGTATAAACGATATTAATTTAAAGTACAAAAACATAATAAATACTTTTAATTAATCATACATTTAAAATTTTTAACTAAATGTTTATATCTGAACTTGTAAACCTTTTTTGCAAATAACTAATAATGTCATTTTTTCCAGGGATGAGTTATTTAGTCAAATTATACAGTGTCAGGCTGGTGATATATTGGTGGTAATCTTAAAATTTTCATTGATCTGGCTAACAATTGGTCAAATTTTGGCAGTAAATAGCGAGTCCAGGTCCACACCTATCTATTTATGTGATATGTTCTCACAGTTTCACCACATTATACCACCACATCTATATCAATCGGTACGCAATTAACCTTGATGATAATAATAATCTGTTTAAATGATTAATAATTAGCTAAATAATATATTAGCAAATGTTAGTGTTTTATATTTGTATAAATTTGAGTTAACATGTATCAAATGTAGGTTTAAACTAACCGCACTGAATATAAATTAATTATCTACAGTTAAAAGTTAATTAAATTTATTAAAAATTTATAAATCAAATTATTTGGTTTTAAACAGGTATAAAATTTGAAACTTAAAAAAATCTTTTTAAATTGTAAAGTAACATTTTTATAGTTATAACTTATAAGTTATAGCAAACACAACACCTTTATAGCTGTAATCTAAAATCTAAGTTTACAAACAAATAACATAAATAGTTTAAAATAAACATAAATTGGGATGGTCTCGTAGAAAACTTTTATATTTATGCATGCTACCGTATTTCTTTCATTTCAACTATAATAATAAAAATGTACATAATCTTTGTATTAAAAATACCTGTTAAAAATATTTATAATTATATCAATTTATTATTTATAAAACAACTTACGATTTAAATTCCTATTCCTATTAAACTGTTCAATAATTTATCAATAGTAAACAAATTCATAACAATATTATATTATTTTAATGACACACGTGCTTGAATTTTTAACTGTAAACTAAAATATAATCTCATGAACTAATAATTGACATTGCTAACAAATAAAATAATTGGCGTAAATACTCAACTAATTTTTAAAACATTGTATTTTCACCTACAGTTCCGTTTACTACAGTTTTATATGACCGCCCGATTGGAAAAGACTGAATGCCCGGCCCTTTTGTCAATCAACCTGTTCTCGTTGGTACCCATACTTCGCCAGAGGCTAACCGCGCGAACAAACTATTAATTATAAAAATTTATTTATATATAACATTACTATTTATATATTTATACTTAATATCTTATAATATAAGTTCAAAAAATAATAAATAAATTGTCTGATTAATTTAATTTAATTTTTTATATCAATACTTGTATTAACTTACCGGTTTATACCTGCATTTTTAAAATGTTATTTCTATTTGCTTAAGTGTTAAAAGCATATATAAAATTATCAGGGTTACTATTAGTGTCAGCGATAATGTGTATCATACAATAAGCTTATAGAGAAAATCAATAATATTAAATAATTTTATTGTATTTATAAGTAATATTATATAATAATAAATAAAAACAAGTTTATATAATAAATAATTAAGTAAATGTTTGTAGTTTACAATGTGTATCTATTAATGTACAGGGTAATATTATAAAATAATATTAATTATTATTAATTTTGTTTTAAAAATGTCACATGAAGCTATTAATAAACATAAATATACAAATAACCACGATGATTTACTACAAGACAGTATATCATGCTACCAGTCCCCTACCATCTATACTAATCCAGACAATAGTGTTGTGGATATGAGTTCCCTGTGGACATCCAACTCAAACCTAATATACAGTTCCCGTAAATTTTGGAGAAACACATTTGCTGTGGTTATGGCACCCTTTGCTATATGCGGGGCACCGGTATATAGTGCCCTATTTACGTACGACACCAGGGTCACATCGTATGACCGCAGTATCCAGATTGATACTACCACCAAATGGATCAAGGCAATTTTTACGGCTAACATACGGCTAATCGGTTTAAATATACTAGCATTATGTTTAGCCTTAGCCGGGAACGGGTGGTTATTATATAATATAGTGGATGTTGTGTACAAGCTATTTATTATGGGTGAAGCACCAAGCAACACTTTGAAACAATTAAATGATTTTGATTTTGTCATACCTATGGTGTTGGGGGTCGACCTGTTTTGGCTAAAGGGATACCACATACGAGATGTCATCCAGGATTTGGATTACTATTTAGTCATTAATAATAAGAAATTACGGAAATTTGGTGCTTTTGCTATAATTATAAACATTATTATGTTAGCTATAATGTGTCTGGCTATTCATCTAATTAGTTATTTTACAAATGTTTGGAAAAGTAAAAATAACCTTGTATCTTATACTAGTGCTCAATATTTATTCATGTTGCCTAATAAACTGGTCAATCACTTGCTAGTTATTTTGTATATAACATTCGCTATGGTATGTATACAAAATATAATTTAATAAATTATTTTGATTCAATTTAATGATTTATAAAGTTTAATAAATGATATTATTACCCGTATTAGTAATTATATAAAATCATAAATAAATGAAAATTATTTGAAATTATTCGGGATATGCATAGGATTGACATTATTATATTATTTTAATGAGCTGTAAACTTTATAAGTTTCGTAAATATTTTAAAATTAAAAATAATTTACTTAATGAATGGAGTTTAGGAATTGTTTCTATGAATATAAAGTATATTTAATCTTTGTAGTTTTCAATTTTGCTTAAAAACTATATACTTTTGTAATTGACTTTAAAATATTATACTGTATAATTAATTATTATATTTGAATTATACATTATTTTTATGTCAAATATTTTTTAATTATTATTTTTTATACTAATAGGCAATTCATGATCGATACAAACAAATGAATGAATTCATAAAACACTTAATTAATACACCTCTACCAGAATTAATACACTTACGAGATATCAAGCTACTTTTTAAAGCAAATGCTAGGCTCATACTACGGATTAACACAGCATTCAACGCTACATTGACCATGTACTTTTTGATAATGGTTTTAGAAATGTACCAGGGTGGCAATGAGCTAAAACACTATTTATTACTAAATACCACCATGCACGCTGATTTTATAAATAGCACCGTGACTACATTTGAACATAACCTGGTCAGGTGTATATCGGCTGATATGCTAGTGCTGTTGTTAAAAGCAATATTGATCATGGTCACTTTGGCACAAATGCTGACCGTAAATGCCGAGTCCAGGGCAACGCCTATTTATTTGTGTGATTTGTTTTCGCAATTTAATTACTATTTACCGCCACATCTATATCAATCGGTATGTATTTATTTGATCAAGTTAATAATTTATAGATTTTAAAATAGGTTCAGACTGTAAAAGAAACTATATTCTTGCATAATTATAATTATATAAATTATTAATATAAAAAATGGCCTGTTAACAAATAATATTTCCATTATAAATATTTATATTAAATGCTAGTAATTAATTAATGCGATAATTATTATTATAAATATTTATATTATCAACTATATTTATTTAGCTAATTTAGTTTTAAAAATAATTATTGGAGATGTACATTTTATTACTTTATTTTCAAATATAGTTCCGATTACTAAAGTATTACATGACGTCCCGATTGGAAAGGACTGAATCGCCGGCCCTTTTGAACATAACTTTATTCAATTACATACCAGTGCTTCGCCAGAGACTTACCGCTCGGACTAACTATTAATAACTTTTAAAACTTATTCCTACATTAAGTTTTTAATATTTAATAAATATTTTAGTATTTAAAATTATTTTTTGATAAAACGTTATTTCAGAATAATATTTATAGTTAATTAAATTATTTTACTATTTTACATTAAATATTTATCTAATGTTTATTTTATGAATATTTATTTTTTAAACAATTTTGTATTATATTTTTATTATTAAAAATTATTATCTAATTGAACATCATTTAATATCGTATCAGAGAATGAAGTGTTGATATAGATAAAATGTACAAAGTTATTAAAACTTTATTTTCAATGTTATTTTATTACTATTAAAGATACGAAAATATTTAATCTTTATTATGTATTATTTTATGTATCATTATTTATTAGTATTATTACTATTGTTAATGTTTAAAATATTTTTTCACTATAATATGTAAATCTTAGGAGATTTTTTGTTTATAGAAATAGCTAATAAAATTTTTATATTATATTCATATAGTTTTATGTCGGATTAATAAAGTTTTATTACATTTATATGACAATCCTAATAAATATAATCAATGTTACACAAAAGACATGCTACATTTTGCAACCCGTGTCCTATAGTTACACTGATAATTTTAATTAATAAATGCCAACAAGTGTTTAAGTGTGTGTGACAACAGTATTAACTAATATTTTTATTTTCTATAGAAATATGAAATTTTTTATAACAATTTTTATTTAGGGGAAAATTTTTATTATCATAATTGAACATTGTAGTTCAAATAAAATAAACTATAATAACCTGCCTTGTATGATTTTAGTGATACTACCATTTTAGTACATTTAATACATTTTAGGTTGTATATACTGTACTATCAATGCTAAAACTACAATGTACAATTAGTGGTTATACTAATATTTCCCTGAACAGTGTAATAATAATAATACTAACTATACAAGTATTTTAGGGTATGTGCTACAAATCAACATTTTAGTAATTGTTTACCATACAGTGTTTACTAACAACACATTGTGTACATACTACATGCCACATTAATTAAATATTTGTGAACTTGGTCACAAATTAATTTAACACGCCAAAATATGTCACAAGTTTTAATTCATCGCAATATTGATGGCTATACCGGTGCTCATAAATCATTAGAAGGTATGTCGTACCCCAGTTCCTCGGGACAGGTAGTCCTGGAAATGGCACCTAAATGGACCTCACAGTCAGCAACTGTCCCGGATATTATAGTTCACCAAAAATTTTGGCGAAACACGTTAGCCGTGGTTATGTCACCATTTGCTTTAGCCGGGGCACCGGTATTCAGCGCTGTATTTACGGGTAACACGTCTAACACCCGTAATAACCAGGATAATTCACCACCTATAGACACTACACTAAAATGGTTCAAAGCGCTATTTTCGCTTGATAATTTATTACTACTACCAGTGAATGTGTTATCATTTTTAATTATGCTTGCTGCAAACGGGTGGCTATTTTATAGTATTGGTGAAATATTGAAAAATTTATTTATCCAGGGAAAGTTTCCTGATAATATTTTTGACATACTATTACTGTTTTTACAGTTTATCCCAATCATATTAGCCGTGGATTTATTCTGGATTAAAGGTTTTTTGATCAGGGACGTTATACAGGAGTTGGACTATTTATTAGCCACTAATACTAAGCGACAATTTAACCCTGTTAGTGTTTCAATTAAGGTTGTTGTGGTAAGCTTGATGTGCATTTCAATTCACCTTGTTGGTTATTTGACGTTTGATTGGAGACGTAAGCAAGGTTATACTAGCGATACTATTTTAGAATATTTATCGGGAATGCCTCATAGAGTTATAAATACCTTGCTTATACCTGTGTACATAACATTTGGAATGGTAAGTCATAGTTAAAAATGTATTATGCAATATTACGAAGGTTTAAATTAATTTTTAATTACATTGTTCAAAATTGTCAATTTAAAATTAATTCCTTAAACTGTGAGTTAAATATTAAAATTGTTTTCATATAAATGAGTGAATAATAATTATTTAACGTTGGGAATTTTCCAACAAATCGTCATGGATCATTATAAAAATTATTGACCATTTTGTTTGTAATATTAATTTTATTAATACTTTTATTATAAGTAATTTTTAAAAACAAATATTTTTATAAATAATAAACAAGCATATGAAAAAATTTATAATAATTTTAGAAAACTGTATTTTAAAATTTAATAATATTTTCATCTAGATAATTATTAAATAACATATTAAATTGGCTACTCAAAACATTCAGAATTGAAAAATTAATAGTAAATTAACTTTTCATATTTCACTGAGCCTGATCTTATTTTTAAAGGCAATTCACGACAAATACCGACAACTAAATGAGTTCATCAAGCAAATGGTGTACACCTCTACCCCGGAATCGGTGCCACAATTGACGCAATTACGCGAAATCAAGCGGTTATTCAAAACCAACGCCCGGCTAATCATACGCACCAATAGTGCCTTCAATATAGTTATGACCGTATTTTTCGTCGTAATACTCGTCGGCGTATTCACCGATTTATTTCGCATAACCTTTCAAATCATGGGCTATAACCTACTGTCCCTCACAAATAGCTTGGATAGCAAAGCTAATGGGACGGGTGTTGAGGAGCACGTGCTCCGGGAAATGGTTAGGTGTATATCGGCTGACGTATTGGTAGTGGTCCTCAAGTTTGGCTTAATTGTGGTGACCATCGGACAGATACTGGCCGTGAATGTAGAGTCGAGGTGTTGTCCCATCTATTTGTGTGACATGTTCTCCAAGTTTGACCACATTTTCGAGCCATATCTCTACCATTCCGTGAGTTTTATAAGGATAATAATTTTAAAATATACAGTATACTTTATATCAATATTAACAAAATACTGCATATTGGTAATTTTAGATGCTTTTTATAATTTAATTGTTACATGCTTACATTATGAACTATAATTAAAAATTTATTTGCATATTAATGCCATAAAATAATTGACAATATTGTATCTTGGGCATATCAATTAAAAAATTAATGGTTAAAACTTTTTTATTTTCAAATGTAGTTCCGATTACTAAAGTATTATATGACGTCCCGATTGGAAAGGACTGAATCGCCGGCCCTTTTGAATATCACTCTCTTCTCATTCGTACCGTTCCTTCGGACGAGACTAACGGCGCGAACAAACTTTTAGTGGTTTTCCATTTAAAATTGTTTTGTTTTATTAAAAACTGTAATATTTTGTCTTCATTTGTGAAACAAGTTCTGTTTTAACTGCTTATAGGTATTTGTTTATCAATTTAGTAGTTATAATGTATGAATATTTTGTAAAATGTAATTGATGAATTGTTTTTATAATTATTAAATCAATTATTAAATCAATTTTTTATAATTATGTATTATTAACAATTAAAATATTTTATAATAAATTAACTTGATTAATTAAATAAAATAGTATGTTTAGTGTTATTATGCTTTAATTTTTAAATTGATTAATATGTTATCTATGAAAACTGTACACTAAACATAATCAAAGCATTCAGACTAACAACAAAGTGTTTATTGTTTTTAAAAATAATTAAATTAGTTTTACTTTTAATTTTAAAAATTATTAAAAATTATTTTATTAAAATTAATTTTAAAAATTTTATCAATATATTTTTTAGAAATAAATTAAAATGAATTATATATTCTTAAAGACTTTTGTATTACTCTTTTTAACACCCAGCGACTACATATCCATTTTAATATATTTAAATGAATTTAAATTATATAAACTGCTTTAGTATATTTTAATTACAGTTTAATTTACATAAAAAATACCATAGTTACAAATTTAATAGTGGCAAACTAATTTAATGTTTACAATAATTTTATATTAGATACATAGTATTTTATTTACTAAATAACTATTTTTCTTCAATATTATCTGGATTTAAATAATTTAATTAAATGTGCAGGCTTAATAGAGTTACGGTTTTAAAAGAATGTATAAGCATAAATTGTACAATCATGATGTAATTATTTCGAATGAACTTACCTTGACACATTTTAGTACTGTATATCTGGTATATTTATTTGAATGTATATTTTCATTAATCGGATTTTTAAATGAATTTATATGTGCACTATCTGTTAAATGTCTAATTATCATGTTTATAATTTATAAACTATAATACATTATAAAATTCTAGTAAAAACAATTATACATTTTACTATTTCTAGAATATATAGTAAGGCATTTAATCTATTTGAATTAATTTCTTTGAAGTAATAATTTTTTTTCAATATTACTTTAGATTCAATAAAAGTATTTTTATAAATATGATTAATTGAACTATAATACAGTAAAATGTTTTTTAAAATATTATTTATCATTATTACGACATTAACCTAAAATAATTGTTTGACATTTTATACTTTATATCATATATTTAGATCATTACATAATTTTAATAACAATTTAATTGCAATAAGACTCATAGTAAATTAAAAAGAAAGATACAACAATCATTTTAATATAATATACAATTATCATTAAAATATAACTTATGTTAGTGTATAATAATAACTTTTATAAAATTCTTTAATATGTAAGTTAGTTTTAAAATATTATATTTCTACAAAACACTGTCAAGATAACCACATAGTTTATGTGGCATATCTTGATCCTATAAATTAATCATGATTTTTCATTTTAAAATAAGTTGCTTTTATTGATCAAATTAGGTGTATTGTTTGCATAAACATAGTAATAATTAAAACCCAACATGGACCTCACTAATAAACATATAATTATAGCGGCAAATTCAGTATGTTAATACAGGGATGACATTAAATGACTCCCCTACTTTGAATTAAAATAATTTTAATATCATGCAGTT
>CAJPVJ010003256.1:0-11322 GCA_905397405.1 Oppiella nova
TTTCTCACACACACACACACACACACACACACACGTTAAAAGTAATTTGCAATCTCTCATGTAGTTTGTGTTAATTATTTTTATAAGCCATTGATTAAAAAATTTTTGAATGAATGAAAAAAATTTCATTTACTATAATAATATCGGATGAATGTCATTAATCATAAAAGCACATTATAAATGTTAGTACACTATGGGGTGAATGTACACTAACTATTTATATGGTTTGGGGGATGGGTATGACGTAAAAACTGATATCTTTACATATATAACAAAAAGTGCAAGAATCTTACTATTTTATTAGATATCAAAAAATATACATTCCTTTGAAAACAAATTCAATGGCAAAATATTGTCCAGAATAGTTTTATGTATTTTTATATTAATATGGAATTTATTAACATATTGTGAGTATATTTTAGAAATATGTTAGAAATACTAGAAATTCTGTGCAATTAAACGTGAATAAGAATATTCTGTGTGATTACGTGAAAAAATATTTTCGTGTTTTAATATTTCGCATATTAAACATATTTGGCGCAAGAATTTTATTTCATTATTTGTATTGTTTTAATGATTGAATGTTTTTAATATTATCTATTTCTCAATTATAAAAAGTAATTTGACATTTCATAAGATATCGTTATATTTAATGGATTTGACAAATATTTTTTATTTTATAGTAGAAATCATTTAAAAAACATTAAAATTCTGAATAAATTAAATTCTTAATCACTACTAAATCACATTTCATTGATAAAATAGATAAATAATTATATTAATGGATTTGTAAAGTTAGTACCCTTCACCATTGTCATAATGGTTTTGTTAAGAATTTATTGTGAATTTGTACTTTTATGAAAATAATATAAATCAGAGTAATGTACTGAATAATACAAATGAAAATATTAATATAATAGAAAACAAGGTTTTATTATTACACCAATTTTAGGTTATAATATAATAAAATTGATTTTCAATTAAATGTGTATAAAAGATAGCATATTTAGTTTTTGGGGGAAAACATTGTCTATACCTTTACTTTAAAAACAAATCTAAAATAAATATTTCCGATTAAATGAGCCGACAGTAGGTATACATTGGGTCAGGAATTCCAGACCTAAATGTTTAATAATAAGTGGGAAAACAATTCAAATGATATTCAAGTCAAACAAATGGAGAAAAGAATTCACAGAATAATGCAAATAGTTTACGAGAAAATTACTACAAATTCTTTGCCATTTATATAGACAATAGGTTCATGTATTTTACGAAAGGTTATCAATTTACTATAATAAGTATTTTAATTAATTATTTTAATTAAGACACAATCCAGTATATTTTACAATTGGAAAGTATTATTATAAATTAATATGAAATTTATATTATATTAATTAAAATTATATGTGAAAATTAATAGTACTTTTAAATCCATTAAGGTAATTATATTAATTAGTGAATTGAAGTAAATAATAAAAATAAATATTTTACTAAATATAAAACCTTGCGCAATAAACACAACTAATAAACAAAACATTTAAATTGATTTTTATAAATAAAATAAAATACATAAAAGATTTTCAGAGAGAGAGAGAGAGAGAGAGAGAGAGAGAGACTCGAGAATTGAAATGATTCTCAAATCAAACGTATACTAAATGGAAAAATGCTAAATATTTGTTAAAACAAAATGTATGAAAAATCTCTGTCAGAGAGAGAGAGAGAGAGAGAGAGAGAGAGAGAGAAACTCGAGAATTGAAATGATTCTCAAATCAAATATTTATTCAACAAAAAAATACAATTTAAACCCAAAAACTGTGATTAAATTTCGATTATGTATAACATTATGTGTGTTGAGAGAAAATAATCTACATTTCCATCCATTATTATTCACTACTTATAAAATGTGTTTCAAAATCAGCACAAAAAAAACTTTTACATCAATTATTATTCGTATGAAATTCCTGTGAACACATTTTGGCAGTACATGTAAAACACGAGACACTGAAACATAGTTATTGTGTGTGTTTCTACCATTTGTAGATAAAATCCCCAACAGATTACAGTTTTGTTTCCCAACGTATACTAAATGGAAAAATGCTAAATATTTGTTAAAACAAAATGTATGAAAAATCTCTGTCAGAGAGAGAGAGAGAGAGAGAGAGAGAGAGAGAGAATTGAAGAGACATAAGATTAAACTAAAACTTTAAATTTTTTTATACAGAATTTATTTTACAAACTTCTTATAACTTTTAAAATATTCTCTCTCTCTCTCTCTCTCTCTCTCTCTCTCTCTCTCAAAATTGTAATACAGATAGCATTTAATACGTAAAATATTTTAAAGGCTAACAAAAACCCACTGAAGAGAGAGAACTCATGAGAAAATAATCTAAATTTAATGCACTTTCAAATTGAGTGAATTATTCTTAAGTAAATAAAAACATAAATCTATACTTGAGTTTCAAAAACTAAGTCAATATTCAAATCCCAAAAGTTTAGGGCCTAAACAAACTCAGTTATAAATTATAATATACGAAACTATGCATGATAACTCATATATAAAAATTTCACTATAATAATTATAATAAAAACAAATAAATATTAATTCAATCGTAATTAGAAAATATGATTTTAAACGAAATACATTTGCATTTAATTTCAAGCATATGTTTTCTATTTGTAGGCACTAATCAAATAAACCTTTAATTTGTTGATTTTATATCAAATTAATTTTTAAATAAAAAATTCGCATAAATTATAATTTATTTAATAAATGTATTTGATTTCCATTCACTAGATTCTGATGCAAATTATTATAAAAAATTATTACTTTACTATCAACCACTTTAAATGTACTCCCATTTCAATATTGAATTCCCTATTGTGTACTAGTTTATAAATTAGATTAGCGTGTAATGTAAACTCATAAAGTAATAAAAAGTATTCAATAAATTAATACTTTTATTCAAAATTTTGTAAATTATATTTTATTGACCCCTCACTACATAACTGTTTGTTTGCGATCATATCCATTACATGTATATCTAATAAAAATCCAGCAAAATATTGGTTTTCATTCAAACTTTTGTTGTTGCTTTGTTGTGGTAATAAATATTCACAAAAAAATATGTGAAAAAATACATTTAATATTGTGATCCATGGTTGATATGACGGCACATATCATATAAGTTATTGATTTGGTGTCAAAATAGGAGTTCACACTTTTATTTTTTAAA
This sequence comes from Oppiella nova, assembly GCA_905397405.1. Classification (NCBI taxonomy): domain Eukaryota; kingdom Metazoa; phylum Arthropoda; class Arachnida; order Sarcoptiformes; family Oppiidae; genus Oppiella; species Oppiella nova. The sequence continues at coordinate 3,234 of CAJPVJ010003256.1, forward strand.
TCTCTCTCTCTCTCTCTCTCTCTCTCTCTCTCTCTCTGGAAATCAAAATTGATTTACACACTAAATCCTGGGCCACTTTTCGCATATATAAAACCCTATACGTTCCTATTGTATTATAGTATCAAGCGTATAAATCCTATCAATAACAACAAAAACTATAATCTTATGTCTATTTTAAATGAAAAGTCTGTCAAAACATTTTGCGTAAAATTATTGTTAAGTGTTTAATAACAAAAAGTTTATTTTCTGGTGACACTTCAATTTATTTGCCCAAAAATAATGATAAAACTTTTTTTGATATAATTTTCTACCATGATATCTAGGTACTGTACATTACACTAATGATAAGGTCATTGGTGTGTGGACTATAAGAGGGTTATAATTAATTACTTTTAAGAATATCCTGAAGTCGTTAATCAAAGACTAAGTATTAATAAAATAATAATTTTTTCACTCAATTAATAACACAGAAGTCATAAGAAGTAATACAATTGAAGATATTTTTCAATACACTTTCAATAGACGGAGAAACTAATATAATTTAATATAATATGTGATGAATTGTTTTGGATTACTGGTAGGGAGTGTGAGATGGTATTTCCACTTTCAATACTAGTGTTACTTATATTTTAATGGATGAATCGCTTGTTTTATTTATTTTGTGCAATATTTTCGCTTAAATCCCATTCAATTTCTCACAATTCAATCTATTTATACAGAGTTTTACTCAATATTTTGATTGAAATCTGAATATTGGAAACACTATAGAAAAGTGCAAATCCATTGCCATTTATTATTACTATACAGAATTATCAAAAATATTTTCAATATATAAAATATTTTTATTTATTGTAATTGTATTAAAATTTAAATTGATTATATTATTTACTTTAGGGTTAAACTAGTTATAATGAAAAGACTCTATTGAATTTATAGTAGTAGTAATATTAATTATTATATCGGATATAATAGAGTTTTATACAGTATAAAGTAGCTTTAAAAGTTATCAAAGTTTTCAACACATTTAATGAAATCTTAAGATTGAGTGCATTTTGAGTTAAAATATCGACATTTGATTATATTGTGATAAATGGACTCTTTATGTAACTGTCATTTTGATTGTCATTTGAATTATTGATTACACTTTCAAATTTTGAAATCTCTCTCTCTCTCTCTCACTCACTCACTCACTCTCACACACACACACACACACACACACACACATTCACTCACTATCTAATTAAAACAAAATTCAATTAAAATCTAAGTAAATCTAAGTTTAAGCAAATATATCTAAAAAAATAATTTTCACTCAATATTCAAAAAACACATCAATTCCTTATTAAATATTTATATACGATTGGATTATATAAGTAATAACACATGGAATAAAGTATATATAAAATATATAAAACACAACTCCATTCAAGTATCTAATGGTAGAAATATAAAGACAAAAACAAAATTAGTGTCAATTGTTTATAAGACACCTGCGCTCCGCATACGAGACCCCTGAACACCATTGAAATGAAATGAATAAAAGAAAATAATTCCCTTAAACTGTAGGTCTAATCCATGCGTTAATGCTATTTAAAGGGCTTTCCTTTCACTCGAGTGGAGAGAGAGAGAGAGAGAAAGAGAGAGAGAGAGAGAGAGAAGTTACATAAAGAGTCCATTTATCACAATATAATCAAATGTCGATATTTTAACTCAAAATGCACTCACACACACACATTCACTCACTATCTAATTAAAACAAAATTCAATTAAATCTAAGTAAATCTAAGTTTAAGCAAATATATCTAAAAAATAATTTTCACTCAATATTCAAAAAACACATAAATTCCTTATTAAATATTTATATAGGATTGGATTATATAAGTAATAACACATGGAATAAAGTATATATAAAATATAAAACACAACTCCATTTAAGTATCTAATGGTAGAAATATAAAGACAAAAACAAAATTAGTGTCAATTGTTTATAAGACACCTGCGCTCCGCATACGAGACCTCTGAACACCATTGAAATGAAATGAATAAAAGAAAATAATTCCCTTAAACTGTAGGTCTAATCCATGCGTTAATGCTATTTAAAGGGCTTTCCTTTCACTCGAGTGGCGAGAGAGAGAGAGAGAGAGAGAGAGAGACCTAAGAAAATACAAATCAGACTAAGGATGAAAAAAGTATGAGAGAGAGAGACGTAAATGTATTTGAAAAGCAATATACAAGTGCTGTTGAGCACAGGGAGGGGATCCGGAATAAGACGCTGCAAATGTACGGTTTATCGACACATTTGAATAGACCATTGAATTGAACACTGAATACGGGAGCTATCGTTAAAAGAGTTGAGAGTTTTTTTGAGATAACATTTTAAGCCGAACGACAATAACAACAAAAATACACTAATATTCTAATACATGGCTTAATGGTGGGGTGTTATGAGGGTTACGATGGGGGAGACCCTTAAATCGCTACCACTTTCGCTTAAGACTAACAACTCTATTGGCTATCATTTTGATAGATAAAAGAGTAAATTTTGTTTTATAATAGCAGTTACTGTTTCCTATCGTACCCGTGCTCTCGTGTAGAGAGAGAGAGAGAGAGAGAGAGGGAGAGAGAGAGAGAGAGATGTCATTCAAGAGCTTATCTCTTCACACAAAAGTGAAGCCAAATATTGAATACATTTCTCTCTCTCTCTCCTTTTGTTTCACTCGGTTTTCATATCAAACACTTGTTTCGCATCGGATTTTAATTAAACGGATATTTCGTAATGCATTTCACGCACACAATACTCCCACAGATACTACCGTACAGTACAGTACGCCATACAATGAACACTCGGTATAATTAACTCAACTATACTCAGCGATAATTAAGTGATAATTATAGCAAATAGAAACTATTAGCTAGCAAACTACATGTGGGATCTTATAGTAAATATTCACAAGTATTTTAGTAAAATATTGAGAATATTCTCCATTTATAGTCTATATATAAGGCGACTATACCCTGTTTGTTAATGTATGAGATAAATTCAGTTGACTTACAATTTTTGTTGTTTTTTGATGGAAAAACAGTTCAATTATCCATCAGCTCGACGGTCGGTATAATAATGTGATGCACTGATAGAGTGGTGACACCGCATATAAAGCACCGGATTATAAGGTATGCATAGAATACACAAACAAATATGAGATACAGAATATTCCGTAGAAAATGCAACACATTTTTGATCATTTAAAAGCATAGCATAGCGTGTAATTGTATTGAATACAAACACAGGATTTATATATATATTTATTTACTCCAGAGAGTGGTTTAGATAAGAATATTCTGCGATTCCAATGGTAGTCCTATTTAATACACACCAATCTTACCACTCATTTGCCATTTTACTCCTACAGTATATTTATTTTATATAAATAGGCGTTGCGAGGAAATCCTACTCACAAACAATGAATATAACTGTTTGTATCTTAAATAATGATACAATTCATCGGAAACACAGACACGCAGGGATGTTTTTTCAATTTGATATTTTATTTATATTATAATTTTTTTATGACGCCAACGGTATAATTATTTTTCCATGTCGTGTGTGGTTTGCGATTGTTTTTGACGAGATATATGAATAAAATATTATAATATATCATGTTGTTATAATATTTTTTATGGTGCCTTTTCTTTTCATAATTCAGCGCTTATTTTGTTAGCATTCTTGTCGTATAATTGGCATACATTTAGTCTCTCTCTCTCTCTCTCTCTCAACAAAGTTTTCAAAATTTCAATTTTTATTTATATTCATGAAACGGATTTTTCATTTTTATTTCGTGAATAGTTATTCTCCAATAATTTATTATAGATTTTTATCAGAGAGAGAGAGAGAGAGAGAGAGAGACCCATAATTTTTCACTTATTATATAATATATTATTTGAATAAATTAGAGCCGAATATCAAAATCTCCAAAATATTCTGAGTATTACTTGTGCTATCAATTTATATTATATATGATTTATGCAACTGTTTTCACTAAAAATTTAATACATTTTAAATAAAATTTTAGTGAAAAAAAAATCTGTCATTTAATATACGAGAAAATCAGTTGGGAACAATGTCCAAAAAATATTTTAACATTATAGATAAAAATGTTAAACTTAGCTACTGATTATAATTATATTAAAATTTTAGTTTAATGAACATTTGATATATAATCTCCAAAAATACCATACTAATGATTTTGCATTAATTTAGAAAACCTTTTTACACACTAATCTAATTAATCAAAAATTTACTGCTAATTAAATTAAAACATTATATCTCAAAATACCATTTTATAGGCAGTGAGAGTATGAGAGTGAGTGAGTGAGTGAGAGAAAGAGATAGAGAGAGCCATGATTTTAATATCAATTTCATTATGAAATATTTCTGTATATATTAGTGTCCAAAGGACTGGTAGTACACCAGTAGACCCCTCGTAAATATGGCACAAAACTCTGTGTTTCGCAAAATATTTTAAAAATTCATGCGAAATATATGAGAAATGATATTTTAATTAAACATACTTTGAATTTCATGAGACAAAACCCACTATTGTTTTATGATAAGGGGAACTGCACTTTATTAGTTTGTCTCGACGTGTATTTCAGCCATCAATTATGAATTAATAAAAGTTTTATAGATTATTAAAAATGTATGCCTTATATAGCCGAATACTTTCATAATATACCATGGTAATGGTAAAAATAATATAATTAAATTTTGAGTGAAAGTATGTGTCTTTAATATATAAGACAAAAATAAAAAAAACTATTTTGTGAATCCATTTGTGTGAAGGACTTAGGAATACATTAGAAGTGGAAGAGTATGAGAGGGACAGACAGTCAGATAGATAGACAGACAAACATGCAGTGGAAATAGACGCAAGAATTGGTAGGAATACTATAAATACGAGTACAAAATGCATAGGAAATGGTATTTGTATTTATCGGACACACAGTGTAGTTGTATTCAATAATCGCTGATTTCTATTTTATAGCAAACATTCAAACATTTTCTCTCTCTCTCTCTCTCTCTCTCTCTCTCTCTCTTCCAGTATTCTGACAAACATTTTATATATAAATACTCAAGAAAACTACAGACATGAGAGAGAGAGAGAGAGAGATGTTTTCGATTGCAGAAAGTAGGAAATATTGTTTGTTTTATTTGTGTGTTTAATGTTTATATTGCTCTTATTTTTTATTATCCCTTAAATCGTACTATTCATCAAATATTTTGTTATTTCACTACCTTTTTAGACACATTTTTCATACTTTGAACGCCTTTTAATTGAGATCTACATTATTTACGTTATATTTTGAGCTGAGATTTAAGTTGTCGTAAAAATAAGTGGTTTTTTAGTTTTTAATACAAAAATAATTAAATTTATATAACATATAATACACGTGGCACCAAACTGTAAACACTTATATAACTAAACTTGACTTTTAAATAAAACTTTAAAAACCTGACACCAACAACAAAAAAAAGCTTGCTAAATAAATATTGTATTTTATTTTGATAGAAAAGTCAAAAAATAAACATACATTGTGCAAAAGTAGTTTGCATTGATATTTATTTAGTCTGGTCACAAAATCGATAATTTACACTGCTAACCTATAAAATTAAATAAATATTTTATAAAAATACTGTAATAGAAAATAGTGAGCATTCCCATTCAACCAAAAACTAGCAATTTACTAATGATCTATATAGATTTATAAAATTAAATTAAAATCTTTATAAACTTTTACAAATGATATCATGATTTATATTTTGACTCGACTTTTATCAGTTATCTAAAGTATCTCATGTATTGGGTATGCATTCAATGCTTATTACGTATGCAAATAATGGCTGTATGGAAATGGACAGTAAGTATAGAATTATATTATAGTTGCACAGCGCCGGCACTTATTAGTAATGGATTTTTGTTTTTAGTAACACTTTGCCCACTCATGCAAACAATACTATCAAACGAATTGTTTATTATTTCTTACAAAATGAATGATATTTTCTCAGGACATTTAGACTAAAGGTTCTAGGACATAGTTTAGTGCAAACCTTGATTTGAATAACAACAGCCTATCTAATAATTTATGAGTACATACTAAGTTATCGATTAATTATGTACCCTAGCGTGTAAGTATATTTTGTTATTTTTAAATATAATTATAATCATTGGTATTACATATTAAATATTGACTTAAATAGCGGCTAAATAATTTTCTTTTGAGAAATGTGTTGTGAAAAGCAATCGATATTTTCAATATACAAAGTATCTTATGTGTTTTTGTAAATGTTTTATATTTTTAAATCATATACAGAATAAATCATAACAATGGATTTGAGAAAATATAATCAGTTTTTGATTATATTTTTCAATCTTACATCTATTACAACGTCTCTCTCTCTCTCTCTCTCTCTCTCTCTCTCTCGTAGTACGAATTACTATACATATAAGCACTGGTAGTATAAATGTAAAAACAACCATATACTTTATATATATATAGCTGGATATAAAATTATTGTGTCAATACACTTTCACTCTCCTTAGAAAATATATATAAATTTGTTTGAAATGTCAGAAAAACATATTTACTATTATTTCGTTGTCGAGTAAAAGAGATATTAAAAGAGATTTGTATTCATCACTAAAAAACACGTATTGTTTAAAAATGATATTTAGAGGCATTCGGTGTCATAAACAAAAGGGATTCAAGAAAATTAAATTGCTTTTTAAATTGAATTTTTAAATTATAAAAATTAATCTTAAAGTCTTAACAAGTTGGCATGTGAAAAAATAATTATATTACTGTATTAAGTAGTGAACAAATTGTTTTGAATATATAATACCGAAATTTTTATAGGAATTGTACAATTGTAGCTTACATATTAAATTAATAATTATTAATGCAATTAAAAGTTTAACATAAATTTTTATAAATATAATACTGTACTTACTATTGTAAAGTTTTATTTAAATTTAATTATAATTAATGGTTTGTATGTAAATAATTATAAATATTTTTGCTATTTGGTCTAACATCAACAAAGCAAACAAATTACTTGTTATAAAAATATATTTTAGAAATTTTATGTATAATACTGTTTAGTAGAGACATATAAAATATCATTAAAATGGTAAATATATAGCAAATTTACAAAATAATTAAAATTGCATTAAGTTTTATAATTATTGTTATTTTTATTGTGTATATAATGTTAAAATAATACCGTTGCTCATAAATCTCAACAAGATTAATGGCGTTTAAAAAGTGTGAATAATTAAAAATAATTTTTGCGTTAACAATTTTTGTTTTGTTTCATACAATAACTTATATTTATTACTGTAATCAAGTCTAACATATAATGTGTTTCTGGATTATAATGTCCTGAGAAAATATCATTCATTTTGTAAGAAATAATAAACAATTCGTTTGATAGTATTGTTTGCATGAGTGGGCAAAGTGTTACTAAAAACAAAAATCCATTACTAATAAGTGCCGGCGCTGTGTAACTATAATATTATACTAACTGTCCATTTCTATACAGCCATTATTTTCATACATAATATGCATTGAATGCATACCCAATACATGAGACACTTTAGACAACTGACAAAAGTCGAGTCCAAATATAAATCATAATATCATTGGTAAAAATTTATACAGAATTTAAATTAATTTTATAAATCTATATAGATCATTAGTAAATTGCTGTTTTTTGGTCCAATGGGAATGCTCACTATTTTCTATTACAGTATTTTTAAAATATTTATTTAATTTTATAGGTTAGCAGTGTAAATTATCGATTTTGTGACCAGACTAAATAAATATCAATTCAAATTACTTTTACACAGTGTAAGTTTATTTTTTGACTTTTCTATCAAAATAAAATACAATATTTATTTAGCAAGCTTTTTTTGTTGTTGGTGTCAGGTTTTTAAAGTTTTATTTAAAAGTCAAGTTTAGTTATATAAGTGTTTACAGTTTGGTGCCACGTGTATTATATGTTATATAAATTTAATTATTTTTGTATTAAAAA
>CAJPVJ010003257.1:0-11321 GCA_905397405.1 Oppiella nova
ACTCACCCAAAAGGCCTAAAACCTAAAAGGCCTAAACTTGAATAACTAACTGACCTATGGTCATTTGGTTTAATTTAGGTTAGGGTAAGTTAGGTTAGGTCAAGACACGTCTATTCCACTTATCTAATTAAAAATATATCAACTGGTTAGTTAGTTATTTGAGTTTAGGCCTTTTCGGTTTTAGGCCTTTTGGGGTAGAACCGATTTTGACGATTTATCGCAAATACATTAAGATTAAAAACTGAAATAAATTTAAAATATTTTTCATTTTTCAGCAGCTTGACCGCGGTTAATGTTGTGTATTTATATATCCTATCTTTGGGTATGCAATCCATATAAGATAGCCATCTCATATTCATACGAAAGTTTTGCAATGAAACACCCTTGCTTAACTAAAAGTAAAAATAATTATAATTTAATTATTAATCAAATAATGTAAATAAAATTAAGTTAGTTTAAATAATCAAATATATTATTTTCTCATCTAAATTTTAAAAATTGAGTATTGCACATTTAACACGTAGTGATAACCCACATTGTAAATACATGAAAAATGACCAGTCCCACGCAAAATAAATAAAATTTGTCTTGGAATATAGAGGTTAAAATTATATATGAATATCTTAGTATTAAGATTAATCATACCCCAGCAAATGGCTTATAATATAAAGTTATGTCATCGGTTGCATTTTTACCAGGGCAAGTAGATATTTTATTATTTGCTACCAAATGAATTGTGTAGAAAAATCTGACCCAGTCACGCTGGCCCCATTTGCTCATGTGTAAAAATTATTTTTTTTAACAAAGTGTGGGTGATGATTTTATATATTACACTTTTGATAGTATTATGTAATCTCAAATAGGTTCTATCCCAAAAGGCCTACTTTGACATAAAATCTAAATATCTTTAGATTCACTACATTATTGTGGACCAAAGTTTAAATATAACCTAGCATAATAATATTACATAAATTACGCTAATATATTTGACGTTATTTATGAAATATAAGCATTTATTGCATAATTATTGGTGAAATTTTGATAAATGTAAGTAAACGTAGTTTGGTAAGTAAATAAGTTACGTAAAATTAGTCTAACGTAATTTATGACTAAATTAATAAGCACTAAACTTAATTAAACTTATTTGACCAGTTTATCACTTTTAATTAATAAGTAATTTCGAATTTTGTAAAAGTAGGCCTTTTAGGCCGTAGGCGTTTTGGGCGAGTCCGTCTCAAATATATCTTGTGAACATATGTACTTATATGGTCTGAATAATACAATTTTATTAGTGAAATAAAGTTACGCCCATTGAAATTAGTTTATTGTACACTAATTACCGTGGGTGTAACTATATATTACTATTATTACATTACATTATTGTATTAATATAATATTATTTTGACCTTAAAAATAATAATGTTGACATGATATGTTTACGATTTCGTAATACAATTTAAATAAAAATATTTAAGTTTCGCAAGTAATTTGAAATAAGTTCATAATCAATAATATTTCATATTTTTATCCAAATTAATTTATTTTGTTGATAAGTATACACCTTTATTAAACTATATCAAATTATAATATTTACATACTGACATTAATTATAAAAAGTAAAAACTACTATATTATAATTTATAATTAATTAAAATTCTCAATTCATATTACTGAAAATTAAATTTAAAATTAAATCACAAAATTCAGTATATTACATAATTATATGTATAATCAGGACCCCCATATAGAAATAGATAGCTAGTTATATGTGATTATAATAATAATTAGTAAATTATTTACTAATTAAATTATAATATATTTAAAATGCTTGCAATAAATTAATAAAAATTTAATATTTTATAATAACAGGATATACTTTAGTGTTCAATAGTCCGGTCATAAATACATATTTAATTTTAATTTAAATAAATTAAAACATAAATTCTAATAATATTAGTATAGTACAATAGTAACTTATCTTAGTGGTAATTTTGTTTACATTTAAATTAATTAATAATAATAATACAATTTATGGCTTAAATGCAATTAATGTTTATGTAGTTTTTTAATAACAGTTAAATTAACATTATGTATATTTAAAGTATCTATCGTTACAATTATGGTATACAGGATTGTCACTGATGCTAATTTGATTTGATATGCAATTCATTATAGTCTTTTCATACGCAGATAGATTAATTTTATGGTTTTTATCTAGTTTATATTTGCTTAGTTTTTGGTTGGTATTTGTAATATGTATACTCTGATATCAGTAAAGGAAATTCAATAAGAGTGGGAAGAAATATTACCCGAAACTTAAATATTGCCGGAAAGAAGATTGAATATGAGTATAGATAACAAGTTCAGAAAGTCTATATATGCTACTTAAGTACAACTTTTCTAAACTTGTTATCTATACTCATATTCAATCTTCTTTCCGGCAATATTTAAGTTTCGGGTAATATTTCTTCCCATTCCTATTGACTTTCCTTTACTGATATATTTTGTTATATAAAATAGCGCAGTACTCCCATAAAAATACAATAAGGGCCCATGGATATAAAATAACAAATATAAAAATGGGTCCTTTTAGTAGTTCACTTAGCCGGTACGTTTTGTCCTCCAATTCATGGGAAAACTGTTTGTTTTCAATGGCTGTATCAAATGTCCCCAGGAATACCATATCAGTCTGAAATTTTTGGTGAATGTATAGTCCGTTTTCAAATGATATGCGAAATCTAGAAATATTCATATTAAATATATAAATATTTTAGCAATTTAATTTAAAATAATGTTTATTATCAGAACATAAAAGTCATTTTAAAATATCACTTTTATTTATTTTATAAATTTTTTACCTTAATTTATTTTAAGGTGCATAGCATTTCTATAGTAAATTATTTATAAATCGCTAGTTTTTTACAAATAAAATACATATTAATACATACGCCCTGAGTATTTCACGATATTTTGCATGATGTCGACCAATACTAAGTGCTCGCGGATCGTAATTATATTTATTTTCAGCAATATACAAACTTGGATACCGGCCCGCCCACGTATGTCTCATATTCTGTGTAAGCCCTTCATTATCAAATTTGACGTACTTTCCAGCTACTATCCCTTTAACTATCTCTTTTTCAGTAAAGTTACCTTTCTGCTTTGTTAAATCATCAAAATATTTGAAGTCCTTGCGAATTCTTTCCAATAATATTTTACGTTCAGTTGGTTTTAAAGCATTTAGATCATCGATATTACCATAAGAACTTAATATACGAACATCTGTGAGCTCGGTCAGTTCTTTAAGCGAGTTGACAACAGGGTAAACTTTTATATTAAAGAGCCCGGTCATTATTTTCTGAGAAAACGTATTTGATAACACGAGACACATTAGATACCATAAAATGAACATGATAGGCATACTATATCTTAATAATGACAATTTTTGATTATGAAAATTATATAATTTTCCTGTTTTATAAATTGATTGTTTTACTAATGGTGATATAATATCTATCATAACATCTATTTTTTCTAGTTTAGTTTTATATAATATGGACCAGATCATTCCAATTACAATACCCGATAAGACTATTAAAAGCCACACCTAGAATAATAATATTTAAAGTTAACTTAATCAAAATCAATAATTTTAAATAAATACTTCGAAATTGAAAACTGAAATAAATTTGAAATATTTGTCATTTTTTAGCATCTTGACCGCGGTTAATATTGTGTATTTATGAAACCTATCTTTGGGTATGAAATCCATATATGATAGCCAATCCTTATTCATGTGAAAGTTTTGCAATGAAACACCCTTGCTTAACTAAACGTTAAATTATAAATTAGGAATATTTAATTTAATTGGCAAAATATATTATTACACATACCTCGTCTAAATTTATATAATGTTTTAGTGGCTCAGATTTAACACGTAATAATAACGTGCATTGTAAATAAATAAAAAATGACCAGTCCCATCCAAAGTACACAAAATTCGCCTTCTGAAATGTAACATTTAAAATCTTATTTCAATACGTTAATTTTAATATTTGTCATACCCCAGCAAATGGCAAATAATACAAAGTAAAGTCATCGGTTGCATTTTTCCCAGGGCAAGTAGATATATTATTAACAGGCACAAAATGAATTGTGTAGAAAAATCTGATCCATTCACCCTGGCCCCATTCTCCCATGATTAAAATTAATTTATTAACAAAATATGTTTAATGATTTTACCTAATACACTTTTGATTTCATTATGTTATCGTAAACATATCGTGTCATCATTAGCAAATTAAAAGTCTAAATAATAAAATTTAATCAGTGAAATAATGTTACGCCCATAGTAATTAATGATGGTATGCAACAAATATTTTTCATTTAAAAAAATGTTTGTTTCGCAGAAATGTTAATCAATAATATTTCATATTTGTTATATAAATTTAATTAATTTTCTTGCTAAATATTCAGCATTTCAAACTATTTTGTAAGCATTTAGAATAAAAATTGCGACAACTTTTCAGAGTTAACTAAAATTATTAAATCTAAATAAAATTAATTAAAAATTAGACTAATTATAGGTAATCTATGTGGCTTTCAAATGATACTAACCGCTTAGTGATAGTGGCCACCTGTCCGCCGTTATTTGACCTAGAGTCAATCAACTTTTGAACTGGCTTGGACAGGGTTTGCCAGATTTTGTGCGTTTTTCGTAAAAATTATTTTTATTATTTTACATTTCTGATCTAAATGACACTTTTTACCGATTTATTGTGTAAGACAACTTAGGTAATATATAGAAATGTATTTTATACCAATATCTGACCAAATAATGAGATTTCATAATGAAATATAAAATAATAATAAATAATTTTACGAAAAACGCACAAAATCTGACAAACCCCGTCCAAGCCAGTTCAAAAGTTGATTGACTCTAGGTCAAATAACGGCGGACAGGTGACCACTATCACTAAGCGGTTAGTATCATTTGAAAGCCACATAGATTACCTATAATTAGTGTAATTTTTAATAAATTTTATTTAGATTTAGTAATTTTAGTTAACTCTAAAAAGTTGTCGCAATTTTTATTCTAAATGCTTATTATATTACACTGATGTTCAATTAGAGATTTCAATGTAGAAAAAAAAGGTTTCGATATTTCCAGAAATTGTTGGCAGTATAATATTTCGGGATTATAGGGAATTCCGGGAATAGTATAATTAAATATATTTTAGTTAAACATAGTTAATTAATGTATTTAAATATAATATTTACAAATTTTATACATAATTTTCTTCATAATATTAATTTAAAACTTTTAAATATATATAATCGAATATTTGTGTAAAATTTAACTAATAATTATAATTATTTATAAATATAAGCTGTCATAAATAATACGTAAGATTTTGGAAGTCTGGGCAAAATTTTGGATTTATCGAAACCTTTTTTTTCTACATTGAAATCTCTAATTGAACATCAGTGTTATATTAGGTAAATATTGTAGTTACATATTGATTATATTTAATAAAGGTTATGTATACAAATTCCTAATTATTAAAAAATAATATGACAATTAAAAATTTTGTTATAATTCACAGAACACTATGTATAATATAATTTTATTTAAAATAATTTCGCTTAAATAAATATTTGTCAATATATTTTTATTATAAATTATAATTTTTACTTTATCATTAAGTTTTAGTAAGGAATCACAATTAGTAATCGAGAAAAAATTATTAATCAATAAATTATCTTAGACATTTTAAAATAACTTATCTGGTACACAAATAATTCAATTAGTACTACAATTAAGCTAAAGGGATATAAAATAGCCGGTAGTAACATTGGTCCTTTTAATAATGAACTTAGCCGGTACGTTTTATCGTTCAATTCTAGAGCAAATTGTTTATTTTCAATGGCGGTGTCAAAGGTACCCAGGAATACCATATCGGTCTGAAATTTTTGATGAATGTACAGTCCGTTTTCAAATGATACGCGAAAACTATCATGTTAAAATTATAATAAATATTGCATTAATAAAAGTAATGATCAAGCATATTTTATCATAACATACGCGCTTAATATCTGCCGATATTTCCGATGTTTGCGACCAATACTAATCGCTTGCGGATTATATCGATACTTATTGTCAGCCATATATAAACTAGGATACCTTCCCGCCCAGGTATGCCGCATATTCTGTGCCATACCCTCGTAATCAAATCTCACATATGTCCCTGCTACAATACCTTTTATAAGGTCCTCGTCACTAAAACCTTGCTTACGTTTTCTCAAATCATCAAAATATTTGTGATCATTTTTGATCCTAGGTTCTAATATTTTTGCCTCGATAGGTTTAATAGGTTTAAGGTCGTTGAGATTACCATGGTCAGATTTTATACGAAGTTCATTAAGCTTCACCAACTCTTCAATAGAGTTCACAACGGGATATACTTTCGTGTTAAAAAGCCCAGTCATTATTTTTTCCGAAAATGTACTTGATAGTAGCAAACACATTAAATACCATAAAGTAAACATAATTAATAGACTGTAGTTTAATAGAGGCAATCTATCTTGATAAATGAGCTGGTACAATTTGTTTACATTATTTTTTCCGAAAATGTACTTGATAGTAGCAAACACATTAAATACCATAAAGTAAACATAATTAATAGACTGTAGTTTAATAGAGGCAATCTATCTTGATAAATGAGCTGGTACAATTTGTTTGTATTATAAATAGGTTTTTTAAATAACGGTGCTGTCACGTCTATCATAGCTTGCAGTTTGCCTAGCTTAGTATTGTGAAATAAGGACCAGGTGGATCCAATTAACAAACATGATAATAAAATTGCAACCCATACCTAGAAATAAATTAAAACACCTTGTTATGAATGATAATTTTGATTTTATAGTAATATTATATTAACTATACTTCATATTGAAAGACTGTTATAAAGTTAAAATAATTTTTCTGCTCGAGTATCCTGACCGAGGTCAATATGGTGTACGTATAGGTCATGTCTTTGGGTATAAAGTCCATTAGGTGCAGCCAATCCTTATTCATTGGAAAGTTTTGTAGTGAGACACCCTTGCTTATCTAATAAATAATTAAATAATCGAATTAATGTAGCAATAAAAATTAGCAAACACAAAACTAATATATTAATTACCTCATCCCAACTAAATGGGAATTTTGCAGATTTAACTCGTAATAATAATGAGCATTGTAAATACATGAAAAAGGACCAGTCCCATCCAAAATACACAAAATTTGCCTATAATTTAATAATTTGATTTGGTAAATAAATAAACATTTATAATATTTAAATATTTTTAAAAAATATTTCATACTCCAGCAAATGGTATGTAGTATAATGTAAAGTCATCTGTAACATTTTTACCAGGACACACTGATATTTTATTTACTGGCACCAAATGTATAGTGTAGAAAAATCTTATCCAATCACCTTGACCCCATTTGCCCATATTAAAAATTAATTTTTTTAACAAAGTACGGGTGATGATTTTATATATTACACTTTTGATAGTATTATGTAATCTTAAATATATCTTGTGAACATAAGTACTTATAATATATGGTCTTAATTTATTTTGTTATATTATTTATTTGATAACAATAATTATATGCAAATATTTCATACAAAAACATTTTACTTATATTTAGATAAATATAGCCATAAAACTTAATTGTTTATCAATATATCAGGGTCAATAAATCATTAATAGTACTATTATGTAAGGATAACATGTTATTGTTATAGTCATATAAATATTTTTTTATTATAAATCTTAATTATTATACAAGTTATTATATTCATGTTAATAATTAACATTATTATATTTTTTATTTGTATTCTATTGCTTTATATTAATGATAAACACATGTTTAACATTCTCATTAATAAATACATTAAATAAGTACAATTGAGTACAAATTTAATTGTTTTATGTATAAATTAAAACAATTATTCATTATACATAATTAACTAAAATTAGCATAAAATGTATTTTATATTTAATTAATTCTTAATAACTACAATGTACAAATTATGTATACGTAAAGTATCTGTCATTATAATTATTATACACAGGCTTGTCATTTAATTTAAATTGATTGGACATATGATTCATCATGGCCACTTTACGTGCGGTCCAATTAATTTTATGAGGCTGAAAGTTATCCAGTTTATAATTTCGTAACTTATGATAATTATGGTTAATATGTAATCTTTTAGACTTTTTATCGTCAAACACACGACACAACTCCCATAGAAACACTATGAGAGCCCAGGGGTATAAGAGGGCTAATAGTAAGATAGGTCCTTTTAGTAGCTCACTTAGCCGGTACGTCTTGTCCACCAATTCATGGGAAAACTGTTTGTTTTCAATGGCGGTGTCAAAGGTCCCCAGGAATACCATATCGGTCTGGAATTTGTTGTGAATGTATAGTCCGTTTTCAAATGATATCCTGAATCTAAATATATTTTATAATAATTAATAAAATTATTTATTATGTTTAAAACTATAAACTATGTTTAATTTTGTATATATCATTAAGGTAGTCCAACTAAATATTAAGTCTAAATATTTGCTATAAAATTTCCTTATACAAAATTAAATTTATAATACATTGTATCCACTCGTATCTAGCACATTATGTAAAATTCATTAATAATATAATATTCATAATAAAAAATATTTTACTTACGCGCTAAGTATTTGCCGATATTTAACGTGTTTGCGGCCAATAGTAAGTGCTTGGGGATCGTAATTATATTTACTTTCAGCAATGTACAAACTACGATACCGTCCCGCCCACGTATGTCTCATATTCTGAGTACCCGATTCCCAATCAAGCCTAACATATTTCCCGGCTGCAATGCCCTTGATAAGGTCCTCCTCGCTAAAACCTTGCTTACGTTTTTTCAAATCATCAAAATATTTGCGATCATTTTTGATCCTAGGTTCTAATAATTTGCATTCTCTAGGCTTAAAATCTTTAAGATCGTTGAGATCACCAAAGTCATTTTTAATACGAACTTTTTTAACCGCTGCCAATTCCTCCAATGAATCGACAACAGGGTAAACTCTGGTATCAAATAGTCCCGTCATTATTTTTTCCGAAAATGTATTTGATAACAGCAAGCACATTAGGTACCACAAACAAAACATGATCAATAAGCTGTAGTTTAGCAAGGGTAATCGTGTGCGATTAAGTAGCTGATTTAATTGATGCGTGCTATGCATACTTTGCTCCAATAAAGGTGCCATGGTATCTAGCATTGCTTTAAATTTACCAAGTTTAGTACTTTGAAATGTGGACCATACCATACCAACTACAATACACGATAATGCAATTAGAGCCCACACCTATAATTATTTAAATAAGTTTATTACCAATATAAATTATATTTGATTTTTAATAAAATATTTACCTCAAGTTTAAACACAGAAATAAATGTAAAATATGTCCTATTTTCAAGTATTTTGACCGCGGTTAATATTGTGTATTTGTGAATCCTATCCTTGGGTATGTAATCCATATACGGTAGCCAATCCTTATTCATGTGAAAGTTTTGCAATGAAACACCCTTGCTTAACTAAAAGTAAAATTTGTTTATTTTTAATAATTAGTTTTAAATGGTCAAGCAAGTAATTCACACATACCCAGTGTGACCAACTCATGTTTCGTAATTAGTGGACATTTTAACAAAATAATTGAATAAATAGAGGACAAATAGTGGACAACATATTTTATAGAGGAATTGAATTACAATTTTTTGAAAATATTTTTTCTGTTGATCTCACTAACGTAAGATTTTTTTTTACTAATTTTGTCATTAGTTTTTTTTACATATTTTCATATAAATTTGCTGCACTTAAATGAATTTTAGTTAAGTGATAATTATTTTATTATGATTATAATGTGAAATGAAATTTACATAGCAGTTTCATGTTTCAATTATTTTTCTAAATAAGGCATTTTATAATTTTCACAAATAAAGGACATTCAATGTCCACTATTTCTCATTTAAAGCACAGAGGACAGACACCCTAAATAGAGGACTGTCCTCTCCAATAAAGGACGGTTGGTCACACTGCACATACCCCATCTAAATTAAAATTTAACGGCTCAGATTTAACACGTAGTAATAAACCACATTGTAAATACATGAAAAATGACCAGTCCCATGCGAAGTATACAAAATTAGACTTTAAAATGTAAATGTTTAAATTATATATAAATACAAATTTAATTATAATATTTGATTTACCCCAGCAAATGGCACATAATACAAAGTAAAGTCATCGGTTGCATTTTTCCCAGGGCAAGTAGATATTTTATTAACTGGCACAAGATGAATTGTGTAGAAAAATCTGATCCATTCACCCTGGCCCCATTTGCCCATTTTTACAACTTTATTATTATTAGCAAAATAAAATAGGCTTTTCTAATAATTTTATCAAAATGTTATTCAATTTGCAAATTATTACATAACCTGTGATTAAATTCAAATGTCTCTAAACTTTCTTCCTTTGGTAATAATTATTTATCATATAAATAATTGTTTATCAATATTATCTGGAATAGTAGTATCTCTAATGTATATATAAATCTTTTTGTAATTAAGGTTTTTATACTATAATTATGTATTTAAAATACAATGTAATATTGGATTATTACTATTGTTAATAAAGCATTATAATTTTTGTTTATCACAGCAATAAAAAAATGATTTATTGCATATTATTATTTGCAGTTTATGTATTAACTCATAATAAATTACTAACTCGTGTGTAGGGTGGTGACTTAATTCTTAATGATTTACTTTTATATTAGATAAACGTAGTTGCTTATTGTTTATTTAATTGTACGGCAAACTTGGTTTAAATTAAATGATTAATTTTGTTAAGAAAATAAATTTTATTCAGTATTTTACAATATAAAATATTATTTTTTAAATCAATAAATTAAACGCATACTAAAAATTTCTAAAATAATTAATTCTTATATAAGAGTTTAAAACTGTTTAAATGTTACAATTTATTAACAAGTTAAATTATATAATATAAGCGAAATAAATAAATAAAACTATTAATTATGGGAAACAATTTATTTTTAAAATAATTTAATGTTTAGAAAATAATAGAAAGCCAATTACAAACTAATCAATAAATATAATTAATTAAAAGGGTAGTCGGTGTGATGAACCATAGTAGGAATATCTAGTAACCTGGGTAACTGTGGTATGCCTTTAATCAGCACCATGTCCTCGCTACTAATT
>CAJPVJ010003261.1:0-11316 GCA_905397405.1 Oppiella nova
GTGAATATTGAACTACTTTGCACTAATATAGTGAGTATACATCCGATAAGTATTGCTAAATAGCTGACTAATATTGAGTACGGGAACCGGTAGTCTCTATTCATTGTCTTCTTTATGACGATTGCTATGTGACCCCTAAAAACATAATTCAACTTTATTTTAATTTCCATCCATTTAAACGCATTTTTTGGCTCTATCCCAAAAGGCCTAAAACCGAAAATACCTAAACTCAAATAACTAACTGACCAGTGAACATATTTTAAATCTGATAAGCAGAATAGATATGTCTTGACCTAGCCCTACCTATCTTAACCTAAATTAAGTCAAATAACCATTGGTCAGTTAGTTATTTGAGTTTAGGCATTCTCGGTTTTGGGCTATTTGAGTGAGTCCCTTTTTAAATGTATTTCGTTAGAAATACCTTCAACTCACTTAAGCATAGAGTTAAGCACTTTAACCATTAATACGAGACAACCGCACAGAACCACCAACGATAGGACCAGTAATACAACCCCGGTGATCGTGTCACTCATACCCAGCTTATAAAACAGTGAATTGCCTTTTTTAATGAGCGATTGCGTGGCGTTCGCCGACTCCTGACCACTCGCTATTTCATCCAACACTTTCTTATCAAGCTCAATTATGAGCTTAGTGAACGGTTTGGTTATGTGACCAAGGAACTCCTTATTGGCCGAGGTGTCCGTTTGCCAGTCGCCTGTCATGAGGGCTTCGGTGATAGTCTCCAAGTAATGAGTGGTCACTTCGATGGGCAACAGGACTATAACTGTGAGCCAATTGAACATATCGTGAACAGTGGCGGCGCCGAAAGCCAGACGAAACTCGTTTCGGTCGGTCGACTGCATGAGCGCCACAATGGTGTTGGTGACGGACGTGCCGATGTTGGCGCCCATAACTATAGGTATGGCCTCCCGTACTTTGATTACTGAAAAAGTTCGTGTCATTATTAATGAGACAGATTTTTTAAATATAATTACAATCGTTTAATAATGAAAACTAAGTAATGTAGACCAAAAGTTTTTAAGTTAGCAGCTTACTCATATACATTGAATGTGCAAGCTCCTAATTTACAGCTTGTGGTCTACATTACTAAGTTTTCAATGTTAAACGATTATCATTATATTGAAAAAACGAGATTCACTTACAATGCGAGCCAACCATTGTGACGACGATGGACGTGGAGGTGGACGACGACTGCACGAGTACTGTGACGAGAACGCCGATCACGAGCCCCACCACCGGATTCCTCAGCAGATCGCTGTCCGATATGATCCGTCCGGCGGCCCGTCCGCCGACCAAACGAAACGCTGAGCTCAAGAAGTCGAGCGAACAGATGAAGAGGTATAAGAGGGCCAGAAGTGCCGTAATCTTCGCCACAGTAATGGCTATTCGTTTCGCTCTGTCCGTACCATTCACTCCCGTTTGGACCTTAGGGTCGGGACAGCGCGGGGTCGCCATATCGGTCGCAACGGGGCTGTCGTTTTGGCGACTACTGGCGTCTAACGTGTCGCTCGAATCGCTATTATTCTTATTGATTGTCATATTCATGCCATTCATATATCAAACCATTTGCGGCACTATTTTAGAGACAATAACTTTGCTAAAAGACTTATAGCCGAAGAGCTAGTCTCCAGAGATTTTATCTTATTTACAAAGAATATTAAATTTAATGATGAGATTCAGTGTAGAAAAGTGTTTAAATGTTTGCAATTTTTTCGTAGTAAAAGTAATATTCATTGTCTGAACACAACGGGCTGTCAGTTGAATAGACCCCCGACGTATGGAAATGTATGTCTTATCGTATGACTCTTGCACCTATGAGACCTACCCTATAAAATCACTTGGCTGCCCACCCCTTACCCTTGTTTATTTTTAACACGTTAAGTAGACATGTATAATTAATTATCAGTGAAAGCAATATAAACATTTCATACAATGAAATTATATGTATTTTTTGTGTAAATACTATTTAATATCATAATTGATGTCATTATTCTGGTCTATAGCCAGGTTATTATATTAATGTTTTAAAAATAATGGCGGTAAACTAATTTTTAAAAATTAAAATACGATTTATCTTAACAATTATTATTTAATTAGTAAAATTATTATATAAATATTTTTATTATTTAGTATAAAAATCATTTTATAAATTTAATTTTTATCTACCTTGACGAGTTTGTATCTTTACCGTTGTACCAAATAACTACAGCATATTATGCGTACTAATGTTACTGTATCATTTAATTGCGATAAGATTCATAAATGTAATAATTTAATAGCAATACTGATTAATATTGTTTGAGCAACGTGAGCTAATTGGACAATGTGGTAGGCGGGGTGCTTGATGATATCACATAATGCAATTTACGTAAACAATTATAATATAATACATAACAAGTAATAAAATTCAAGTTTATACCTGTTGATATAATTACTATTGTTTACGTGCAATACGAGAATTAGCTCTAAATATTGTTAACTTTTTGTATTATTATAAATTATATACATAGATGATTGCACTTTATATAACCTACTGGTAAATTTTTTTTATTTATTATCATTAGTTATAAAATTGTTAAGCTTAATAGCTGTAATGAAATTTATTATTATTAAGAGTATATCAATGTCACCGAGGTACTTGTTACATGGTCCACAAACAAGTTGTAACTTTATACTTTTGCTAACTAATTTTACTAATAATAATTTAAAATAAAAACATATCAATCTAGTTGCGTTATTTAAAAAATTTTAAAAATCATTAACTATATTTTATACTGTATTTATTAATTGTAATTTATGTTGTGAAATTAAATATATTATTATTTTAATAACAACCAAATAAATAAACTGCTTTTGGACATGGTGACGGTTCCGTTTTTATTAAAATACTAATTAAATTGATTTAATTGTTATTTTTAATTACAGGGAATCATAAAACATCAAAATATAAAACATAATACATGTTACATATTTATAGATAATTAAGCTGTAAAATGAAATATATCATTATTATAATATTAAATGTTAAATAAATAAATTTATTTTGGATAGTCGACTATTAACGATATTTTATAATTTTTAAAAATAAATAAACTACTTAAATTAGATTCAAATAATGTGATAAGATAAGATATTTTAATGATTTATTATAATAAAGACAATTGGAGGAAAATAAGTAAAAATTAACTCATTATGCGTTATATAATAGCAAAACACATAGATTATCTAAAATATGTATAATTTTTATTAGATTTAGTAATGATGAAAACGACGTGAGACTTAAAAAAATATAATTTATTTTATAACCACTTTTGGAAATGAGCAGTAAAGGGGTCATTCATTCAGAGCGTACACATCGTAATATATTTTCACTGAAATATGTTTTATCTTTGCTTATTATTGTATAAAATAAGCTTAAATAAAAATATTTATTTAATAATGAAGCTGTAATTATATTTTAAAAACAATTTTAAATATGTAATAAATTTTATAATTTTTTCATTGGACGAAATTCTAGTGGAAAATTTTATTTTAAAATTGTTATGTATTTATCATTGCAAACAATTTATAAAATAACATAATTAATGTTTCCGATACTTTTTATTATTTTCAGAAATAATTAGAACTTTATTATGAAATACTAGTTCAGATATAACTATAATAATTGCGTGAATAATATAATTATATAATAAAATAATGAAAGCAATACAATAGCATAATATCTAAATCAATTTACTGAGTATGATTCAATTTCTATTTGCGTTAATGTATAAACACAATAATTACAATGATATAAGTTTTAATGATTGTAAGTAGCAGAATAAATATAGACTTATATAATATAAAATATATTTAACATGTAAGTATAGATCTAAATAGACAACAACAGCCTTAAATATGACTTTATTATATTAATATAATTCTAACTAACTTATAGAAATATGTCTAAAGTAGGCAAAGTGTTCATTATACTCATTATAATTATCTTTTTATTTTGGCCACCAAAATCACCAGTGGACAAATATTTATCTGAAACTACTACCAACTCTACAAACTCTGTGCGTGGACAATTACGTGTTATAATTACCCTGAATACTTTGGAAATCATGGTGTACATTAAATGTTTTTGCTACCTAAATAACAATTATATATCACCAGTGAGAAGTGCCAGCTATAGTTTATTTGTGTTTATTATATTCTCATGTAGGTCACTTTATAAATGCAAGTATGATATTACAGTAGATCAGGTGTACGGTGAGTTTATTAGCACCCTGATAACATCTGGCATAATGCTCCTATGGGCATTTGTTACACTACGGGCAAATATTGCTCAACGTCATTTTAATGAGATGATAGATGCCGGTAACGAGTTGTTTCAAAAATGGGATAAGGATTCTAATTAAATGAATCAAAATAGTGATCAGGGTAAATAGAATAACCTGAAAAATTTATTGTATATTGCGATTATTTTAAATTGTTAGATTTATTTTACTAGTAACTATAAATACAAATTACTGGTAAATATAAAATTATAACAAATTGTAAAAGGACCATTCATTTAATTATATATTTAAAATAATTGCATGATATATAAAAAATATTGTATACTTTATTTTTGAATATTTGTGATTAATAAAATATGTGTTTGCTTTTAAACTTTATTGTTGTAATTTAATGCGAATTGATCAAGCTAAATAACTAACATACGCGAATCTACCGGTGCTGATACTCACATCCACATGCTTACCGTATTAAATACACCCATATTATAGACGAGTCCGCCGTCGACCACCAGATTAGCGCCGGTTATGAATGAGGCATCACTTGAGGCGAGGAATACCACCCCTTTGGCGATATCTAATGGTTGTCCCAATCGTTTCAGTGGTGTCACCGTCTTTGCTGTATCATATATTGGGTTCGGTATGTCAGTTGTTTGTATACACCCGGGACTATTACAAAAAATATTTATAATGTGTCAATACATTTTCATACCATGCTAATAATAAAAATAATTACTTTATACTATTGACACGAATGCCTTTGGGTCCCAATTCGAGGGCCAATACTCTAGTAATCATATCTAAACCGGCTTTTGCGGGCCCGTAGGCCAGTGTTTGGGCAAACTATTAGATGATATTTGAATTGTACTAGATTATATATATATATACACTAAATAAATTCAATGTTTCAATAAATACCGGCGCTATTCCGGCCAAACTCGACATATCAATGATCGTTCCGTTAGTGATCTCCAAATGCGGAACCGATTCGTGGATCAGTTCGACGACTGCCCTCAGGTTTATGTTGAAGACCTGATCCCAGACACGCATTAAGTCTTTTTGGGTGATGTTTGCTGTCGTTATGATACCCGCGTTGTTCACCAATACATCTAATTTGCCAAATGTTTTGATAGTATTGCCGATCAGTGTCGGTATGAAATCACTTTTGGTGAGATCTCCGACCACTTCTAATGGCTGTTCAGTATATAAATGCAAAATTAATATTATATCTGTGAGGGGAATGCCAATAGTGTATCAGAAAAACTTTAATCTTTATCTTTCAATATTATGGAAGATTAAGATTAAAGCTTTTTCTGATACACTATTGGGATTATCCTCTCAGATATTACACTTCCGTTTGATAACCGGTTTCTAAACAAACCTTTAGTTTCTTTGGCGATAACTCCCGCACCTCTTTGGCCACTCTCTGGACATCCGCTTTTCGCCTACCGGTGACCACAACATTGGCCCCTAATATAGAGAACAGTTTTGTGATTCCCTCCCCGATTCCAGAGCTACTCCCGGTCACCAAAACTACTTTTCCCGTAAAGTTTCGTGAGTTTATCACATCTTTATAGTCTTTGATATCAAAATCAGCGCAAACTATTGAAATCAACGCCAATGATAATAATACTATTTTCATTGTAAAACTATCTTGATAAGGTAACCCTGATATATAATTCTCACAACTTCTAATACTGTAACACAAAAAATAGTTAAAAATCTTCTTATATACAAAACCTGTATGAACTAGTGCATTTTAAGTGTAGACAACCTTCAAAAGTTTTTATAATACTTGTAATTATGTCATCATTTGTTGGTGCAATACAATGAATACCTTGAACAGTGCGGGATTTGACTTCTTCGCCCCGCCCCGCCCCGGTGTTTTTCGCGCCCCGCAAAGAGAGAGAGCTAATTATATATTAAATTATTATTAAANTGTAAACCCATAATAATAGCTCTCTCTCCCAATCAAAACCATAAAATTGGTAGAAATTGGGAGAGAGAGCTATTATTATGGGTTTACAATTATAATTAGTAAATTATTAACTGTATTTACTTTAAACTACATTATATACTTTATAAAAAATTAATAATAATTTAATATTTAATAATAATTAAATATATAATTAGCTCTCTCTCTCTTTGCGGGGCGCGAAAAACACCGGGGCGCGTCGGGGCGAAGAAGTCAAAGCCAACAGTGCGCTTGAAATGATGCAATTTTTAGATAAATTGATAGCAAATACTAATAGTTTATTTTGGAAATCAAAATGAACTTGTTTAGTACATTGATATATTATAAGTAATTAACTATAGCACAATAGTTTAATTCGTGTTTATATACACACCACTAATTTGTGGCGCATTTTTAGTGTGTTATTATTATCTCATAGTATCAGTTCATCTATTATTAGTACAATTCAACCAATACTTTGAACATTAAGTGCTGAAATGACCCAAAAATTAATAAAAATGTATTATTTTAATTTATAATTTAAATTATAATTTTACATAAATTTTACAGTTCAGGGACTGGGTCTGGGATTTAAAGTCAATCCCACTAAAATGTATCAAAAATTATTGCCACACATTATAATGTTATAATGTAATAGCTTGTAAACTGTAAACAAGATCATTATTGTAATAAGATTGACAAATGTCTAAATGTTAATAGTAAAAATGATTTTATCCTATTTATAATTACTTTATTCAGCTATTGTTAACTAGTTTATTATGCTACATATATTAATATATTAGAGTTTTTTTTATATAAAAAACAATTATAATGTTATATGTTAGTGAAATAAAATATTGTTTATATTAAACGCTTGCTTTTATGTAAATGCACAAATTGAATGAAATATTTATATTTAACTATATTTTATTTATATTAATATCACTTATACTGTAAACCAGAATAGTTTGAGTCTAAAATTGAGAGCAAAAATCAAGTTTATTTGAATATATTGTTATAATATTTTGAGAGAGAAATAAATTAAAATTTCTATTAATTTAAACAGTATCTACAAACACGTGTGTCGTGTATTAATTGCAATAGGGTGCATTTATCACCTGTATACATTAAGTTATTTGTACTTATCGCACGAAACCACTACTAATGTTAAGTATGAAATGGAGTCAATGGTAACACTGCCCGCGGTAACTATTATGTTTAATAAAACCCGATTAATATCCAAAGATTTCAATCTGCATGCAATGTCTAATGATACCCTGGATGATTACATAAACACTCTGACCATTGGCGAGCAAATGAGAGCCATGAGAGCACCGGAAGATATTTTTTATTGCTATGTCTATAATAATGATAATATTTCGTATGGCATGCTTAAAAGGTGTAGCAATGTCAGCCAATATATTACAGGTAAGATTTTTTGAAATATTTATTAAATAGTGCATAAACATGTTTATAATATATTATGTTTATATCTGATGTTAGAAAGCAAATTGAGGTTAATATATAGGCTAAAAATTTAAATATTTGTCATTGCTTTCGAGTAAAGTAAAAGTATTTTTAGCCTATATATAAACCTCAATTTGCTTTCTAACATCAGATATCAAGTATAATTTTGGTGATTGCACATACTTTATTAATGATTATTTTCCCTAATCTAAATTATAAGAATTAATGGTTCATATTATAGCCTAATATTATTTGCCGGCAAGCACAATTACAATATAAATCCTGCTAACGTTATGTCCACTATTGTTACAATGGTAATTAAGAATTACAGTTTATTCAACATTGACAACGTTGTCCAATTATATATATGGAGTCAAGCAGTGATTTAATATTAAATGACGATGATAGTACTCCAACTACCGTGCACATTAAGGACAATAATATGCTACTTATTAGATTTACTAGAATTTTAGTTTTGTACTTATCGTACGAAACCACTACTAATGTTAAGTACGAAATGGAGTCCATGTTAACACTGCCGGCCATATATATTATGCTTAATAAAACCCGATTAATATCCAAATATTTCAATCCAATAAAGCCATCTGCTCACAAATGGTCAGGGTGTTTATGTCTAATTACACCATGAATGATTACATAAACACCCTGATCATTGGTAAGCAGATGAAAGCTATAAAAGCATCGGAAGAGATTTTTTGTGTGACGTCGGTAACAATGATTTTTATAATAACCTGATCATAAAAGTATGGTCAGACCGTGTAGCAATGTCAGCCAATAAATTGTGGGTAAGAGTTTTTGAAATATTTATTAAATAAGGCGTTAAAATTTGTCTATCCAAGCATAATTTTGGTCATTACTTACGTTTTTTATGAATATTTTCTCTAAACTAAATTATTTTAATTAGTCGCTCATATTATAGCCTAATATTATTTGCTGACAATCACAATTACGATATAAATACTGCTCACATTATGTCCAATAATGTTACCATGGGAATTTATAATTAAAAAGTATGTACTATGACTATGTACTACATAACCTTATATGCAAAAATATAAGCGTGATCATTTACTGTCCATTAAAGTCCTATTTGTATGTAAATGTTAGGACAATAATTG
This sequence comes from Oppiella nova, assembly GCA_905397405.1. Lineage (NCBI taxonomy): Eukaryota > Metazoa > Arthropoda > Arachnida > Sarcoptiformes > Oppiidae > Oppiella > Oppiella nova. The sequence goes on from CAJPVJ010003261.1 coordinate 8,862, forward strand.
ATTAGCCCTCACCCCACCTAATAGCATGATAATGCTAATCTTATGGACATTTCGGATCACATGCTTATTTACGTTAATTTATATTTATATAATTAATATATATTTTGACGTACTTTGTTACAGTTTTTAATACAAGTATAATGAATAGGAATTTTCACTTTACTGTATCATGATAATTTTATTTTATTTATTATACATAAAATATTTTACATTTAATTAAATAGAAAGTCTCTAAAAAATATTATTATAATTCTATTATAAATATTATCACTATTTAATGCAGGTGCCACGTAAATCACCTATGGAGATACACGTGTCCAAAAATATTAGCTTTTTTGAGCACACTAACCAGTGTCGATATTACATATTATTAATCTTAAACACGTTGGAAATTGTGGGGTTATCATAATTTACTGGACCCATAATGATCATGATAATTTAAAAACGAGAATGCTCACTTATTCATATTATGTTTGGTTTACATGCCTTTTATGTGTGTCAGTGGGTATACAATATTAAAGCTAATCACACATGGGAGCTAGTTATTATGAGCATGATGAGTTTTGTGTATATGATTGTGTGGCTAGTTGATTCCCTACAATATTGTTGAATACAATAATTTTTAAATACAATTCAAATTCAATCCCTTCAATTAATATTGATTTAAATTATTTTAATTATGTCATATAAATTGTATATTAAAAAGTACTTAAAATAAGTATAATACAATAAATGAACAAACTTATCTATGATATATTACTTGACAGATTTATGAGAATAATATACAATACTTACAAAACTATTACATAATTCATAATTAATGTTTAATCTAAACTAGCTCAAACTAGTTGAGACATAAATAACTTTAAAATGAGCCCTGGGAAAATTTTGTAAGTTTATATAATATAGCACTTTTAATATGTAACAAAAGTTACATTGATTTTGGGTATAAATAGTCCTGCAACATTCAACATAAATATTAAAAGTTTTCATACCTACATTAATATACTTAAAAATAATTATTTGTATTTTTTTCATTAATTCAGGTAAATTACAAAAAATATTAATTTTTACTATTATTTATAATTTTTGTTAAATTTTATAATTTTTTAACAAGGTTTCTACATTGCAATGTCTGCCATGGATACAATTGCAATTATACTGGCCACAATAAGACCTTACGTGGATCAAGTGCACCCTGCTCAATTGGCGCAATTTGACATTGATTTTGTCAATCACTTGCAGACTGTCCACAAAGACCTGTTGATTACTATCGCAACCGATGGTATCATAAGTCATGAAAATGAGGCTAAACTTAAAGTTATTGTCACCGACTTTATGGTGGCCTATAATGGCTAACCAAATGCGGTCATCCCACTTAGTACGTACTGATTGAGACTATAATTATTAATTAATATTAAAATTTTTTCTATACAAGATTGTTATTTTAAATTAAATAAAATTATAATTTTTATTTATCTAAAATTTTGTTAATGTCTTATTAATAAAATTATATTTTTTAATTTACAATAATTACTCAAAAATTACTAAATAGGCAACACGTGTATAACTAAATGATAACTGAATTTCATTTAATTTATTACATAATTTTTATAAAACTACACAGTACACAAAACCAAATTAATATAATAAACTTAAGCCTAGTGTTGTACGGTATATAACGGACATAAAGATTACTTATAATTGGTGCACAACATGCAAAAGAAGGACATTTATTTTGCACTGCAAACTGTATACATAACCTAATCAATGCTTTACATAAATAAGAAACATTATGTGGTATTATTAAAATATGCATTGATTAGATTATGTATACAGTTTGCAGTGCAAAATAAATGTCCTTTTGCATAATAGCCACCAATTACGATATATACTATATGAGACACAACGAGCTGAAACGCTCGTTGAGTCTGTGAAAACAAACTGTAAACTTAAGTATTTCACATAATAATGTATAGCAATCAAGTTGTGGTATATTATAATATGAAGAGAAATACTTCAGTTTACAGATTGCTTTCACAGACACAACAACCGTTTCAGAATTGGGCCAATCATATATTATATCAAATTATATTAAATAAATACTACTCACAAAATCAATAAAGGTGATATATAGTATTTTGTAAAACAATAGCGTGTCAACAAGAATTTATCTAATTATTTAAACTAAGTCTATGTTGATTTAATAGTTTTATTTTAGTATAAGTAAACCTCAATTAATTTTAATTATAATGACTGTAATATCAATTAAAAATGATATAAATACATACGCTTTATGTAGAAACTACTCTAATATAAAAGCAATGGTAAATACATATTCAAATAAAATATCATACAATACAGTATAAAACAATGTTATACAGTATTAATATAACGCTATTAAACTACGAGTTAATGTCTAGATTAATCAAGGTAATTTGTATACTATCTCTAT
>CAJPVJ010003262.1:0-11316 GCA_905397405.1 Oppiella nova
TATAATGACTCGGCCAGAGGATAGCCAAGGATATCAACTATGAACTCGTAGGCCATGGTTACTAATTATTATTAACTATTTTTAAGAATTGTACATGTACACTATTACAATTAAATTGTGATATTTATTAGATTTTTATTTATAGATAGGTACCATTGGAAATTTAAAATTAAAGAAGTATTATAGTGGCTTATTTGATTATATATTTTATATTATTTTAATGTAATATATTTATCTATTAATGAAAATAATTATCAATTTAATCTTACTAAGTTGAGTTTTTCATTTAAACATTATGCAATATGGAGTGGCAGTTGGCTGAGACTACCGGTGCTTAGGTGTCTCACCACTACTCACTCAACACTTCTCTAAGAGTCGACTAATTACTACTAGGTCTGAGAGGAACTACACTTTTAGTTAACAATAAACATAACTTTTATTTACAAAATAATAATATAAGAGACGGTTGTCCGCAGACCAACCGCTCAGGTCTGCGTCCAGACTAAGACTGCCGTAAAGCATACAAAATGCAATGTCTTTTATACAGTATTCTAGGTCTCGGTTACAATAATGATAGACCTTTAGGTTTACATATAAAACAATTCTAAACCTTAGATATAAAACATTAGTAGTTTTCCATAGAGTCATATAAAATATACATATAAATCAAGTCTAAGGGAAACACTTTATAATACAGTATAAGTTAAATACTTAGAATAAAAGTCAAACTAAGAATGGGTTTGAGATTAAGACTAATCTCCAAAACCATTGCAAATATAATAATATTAATGATTTTAATAGAAATATTTATTATAAACACATTTTCTATTAAGTTACTATATTAATGGATATATATTTTTATATGCTTTTTAAAATGAAAATATAAATTTATGATTTAAACCCGAATAAAATTATTTGCTACTTTATTTCAATTAATATATTACAGTAATAGTATTGAATAACACAAACACATCACACCCTCCCCCCCGATATTGTTTGAATAAAACAATTTTCATCAATGTACATTTACTAATGAATTTAATCATTAAATTTTAATGTAATTAATAGACAAGATGTTGAATATTTGCTAAAACCGTTTAGATTTTTATTGAATGCAATATAAGTTATATTTTTGGCTAAAAACCTAAAACTCAATGCATTACTAAACACTTAACACATGTATCACTAAATCATAACTCAATTTAATTACTAAACACTCGATAAGTATTGACACAAATGAATACAAAACACAAAACTTTTATTTCAATTGAAAACACAATTTATTTATCACTTATTCCATGCGTTCATGAATTCATAGGGGGTTTGGGAGGTGAGGGCGAAGGGAACAGTAGTTTATAGCTATCGTTGGAGTCGTCGACAATGGGTTGAATGCTCTCTCGGGTCGGCCACCGGTCGGGCGATCCCTCCGATGATGGGAGCGATAGGCTGGAGGGGCTGTCGTTACCTAACCGTCCGGAGTTTGTCTCCGGGTGCTCGTCGTAGTCATCAACAGCGCCTACAGCACCGGCACTGGTAGTCGACCTCCGAATTGGCGCCGGGTTTCCATATCTCCCGAAACCGGTAGTCGACGGCGCCGTTCAGTTGGTGTCCTATAAGGGGAACGGTATGTGTATTAGTAAACAGTAGTCAATGGGTTTTGCATTGAAATCACGTAATCATTGGATTCACCGCTTCCTCAGAGTCGTCGTCAATAAGTCTTAAGATATTTGAAGTCATTGTCCGCAGAGTATGTGTGCACTCAAGACATTCCTTCGCATCCCTGTCCACGCATTCGTTGAGATATCGGGTACTCAATGGCAGTCCTCTTGAGGGACACCCCTTCCACCTAACCTTCTATTTGTGTCCATATCTTGAACTTCAGGTACTTATCGGTGGACTCAATACATGCGAGATATCTATGGGTTGAGTCTTAAGCACCGCTCCAGACATTGGTCTCCAATCGGTTCCCACTCTCGAAGAGTCCATAAAAACGCCTAAAAGTGGAGACAATTATCGGTTAAAACTTGTGAACCACTTCTTGGACGCCATTCACTGATAATGGGAACCAATTGGTGACCAAAACTCGTCATCACTTCCAATACACACATCACAACTGATAACCAATTCATGGCATCCATTGGCCATCACTTCACGCGACCATCAATTGGTGGACCACTTGTTAGACACCAATCACTGGATGTGATCAGCAAATGGTCACCAAAAACGCCAATCAATGCCTCAAAACACTTCACGAAGACATCAATTGATCCCATAATCCATGCCATCAACCAATCCTTATGTCTACCAATAGGTTAGCCGTGAGTGTGGTGTCAGTGAGGGTTGTATCCAATGGTTGGGAGACTTCTGGAGATCAGTTGCGGTGATAATTGTTGTGACAATTGGTTTGAAATATGTTTTTGACTTCACTTTCACTGTTGTCTACGAAAAGTCCCCCAATTGTTCACTAAATACGTGACGCTATATGTCGGGGGAGTGTGTGTTGTGTTGAGTGTGTTATTCAATATTCGTTGCAATGCTTGGGGTCTCGCAGTCCACACATTACTGTCACTGCATTTGTGTATAACTCTTGCATTGATTGCCAAAACACTGTAATACGGGACCCAAACGCTACCCAAACGCCTCCTATCGGCAGCACTGCATACATACTGACCGTCGCTATGATCTCCCTCTGGATTTTTAGTACACAATAAATTTCATGCGGCAAATGCTTAACAATGGGAATGCGCAGGGCCATAAGGGCATTTAGCACTGTATTACTGCATGTCTACCCCACCAAAATGTCCTTTAGATTTGGATTTGCCGTTAACGTGCGATAGACGTAATGGTGCACTAATGCTATAAGTATAGGCAGTGAGAACGCATTGCGCGCATCGACTGTATTCTCATTTTTAAGCACTTTCTCACTCAATAGATGGCAACCAGTGCTCCATAAGTGCCATAAATATGTGAAATAAATTATTTGGAAATAAATGTGTGAATAATATACAGTAATATCTACTTAATGTAGGCACTGCCTTAATTGCCAGACCGCCAGACCGCCAGACCCGCCAGACCCGCCAGACCCGCCAGACCCGCCAGACCCCCAGACTCGACAGACCCCCATTATATCAATATTTGACCCGCCAGACCCTAATTATAGAAGTATTTTACCAGATATCCTTTTTGCCATAACATCAATATGTCCAAATATAATTCCGATTTACAACATTAACTAGTCAATTTTATTAAAGTATATAAAGAAGTTTACCTCAAATTTAAAGTACATTAAAAATTATGAGTCGTTAACTTATATAATATTATACTGAATAATTTGTTAGGACATTATATATTTAGTTTGTATATTTTTAAATTACTAAGGTAAAATTATAATTATCTAGAATAATAATGTAATAAGTTTATTACAAATTTAAACATGTATTTTACTAATTTAATTAATATATAAAAATATAATTGTAATAGAAATGTAATAATAGATTTACTTTACAGTATTCTAAAATATTAAAATATAACACAATTTAAATATTTTGTGTAAAAAAATTTGTAATATTATAATTATTACACAAAATATGAGCTTACAATTCAATAATAGTATATCGTAATTCAATACTCTGTTTATAATAATCAGTAAAATTATTATGTATTAAATTTAATTGTTAATATTTTAGTTAAACCGTATAATATACCGTATAAAAAGGATATCTGGTAAATTACTTCTATAATTAGGGTCTATCGGGTCAAATATTGATATAATGGGTGTCTAGCGGTCTGGCTGTCTGGCGGGTCTGGCGGTCTGGCGGTCTGGCAATTAAGGCAGTGCCCTTAATGTAAACTCATTTGTATATATTATTATTATATTAATTGAATTAATTGAAATAAAGTTTATTCGGGTTAAATATTTTATTAAATTATGAAATATATAATTTAACCACTATAACCAAATATGATTAAAAAAATATAATAAAATTAATAAGATAACAAAGGTGATGGTAATTAAATAAAAACAGTTACTGTATATACAATGTTATGTAAATAGCATATATTTTAATTAATTAAAATTTTTACTTGTCTAAACAAAAATATTTGCTTTATAAAAATCTCCAATAGCAACTAGGTATGTTTTCGAAAACATTTTATTAAACTGGTTACAAAAATGTATTTATTCTATACGGTACATTATAAAACAACATGCCAAAAATAAAACAAACCGGCTTAAATATACTTATAATCCTACATAAAATTATTGGCATAAGTTATTGGGGTACGACAATACACCCTGATTATCAACACTCTAAATATATTCGTATATTACAATTAATATGGAATTGTATCGTGCTAATTACTATCACCTCATATGGCATATTCGTAATCTATGTATTTCTGGTTCACCCGGATATTGGAAAGCTAAAAACTAGTAGCATGCTATTATTTATTACACTTAACGTGGGTATACAATCATTTAGCCTACAAACACTATTTATATTGCTGTATACCCTGGTCAGAGGCACGGCTATTTTGAGATGCCTAACAAGTCCGGAACATTCTTATATAAACCCCACAACTGAACGTAGGGTTGGCTTATGTATTGCGTGCATACAGTTTGGCGCCGGTATCATAGTATCAATAACTGAGGTAGTTGTATTGTATTTTACTGGCCATTCATACGATATTCTTATATAAACCCCACAACTGAACGTAGGGTTGGCTTATGTATTGCGTGCATACAGTTTGGCGCCGGTATCATAGTATCAATAACTGAGGTAGTTGTATTGTATTTTACTGGCCATTCATACGATGTGAGCAGGTTCATCATTATTGTAATTTGGCTAGTCTCATTCTTGACATTTAGCATCCAATTGAGTGTATTATCACTCATAGCCTATAAATGCATAATTGTTTCGCACGTAATCCGGAATATTCTGGTCCAGAATCCCGGTGTAAATCTTATGGCTATTTATAACAGATTACACGATGTATGCAAACGTGTCAATGAATTCAATGATAAAATATCGTTATATTTATTGATATCATTATATTCAAACTGTTTATCATGCATATCGTGGTTGTGCCTGTTCAAAATATTTATAACAGATTACACGATGTATGCAAACGTGTCAATGAATTCAATGATAAAATATCGTTATATTTATTGATATCATTATATTCAAACTGTTTATCATGCATATCGTGGTTGTGCCTGTTCAAAATATTTATATATGGCATACAGTGTACTATATCACTGGTATGCTGTATATCGCTTATATTATGTCTGTGTTTTATACCCGATATTATGGTAAATAGTTTCCGGAAACTAATTGAGAGATTAGAGGATTTATTGCGTTCCGGGAATATGTCAGTGAATGATAGGATGATAATCATGGAAATCAAGGGTTTAGAGGCGAGACTGTGTTTATCGGCAATGAATTTGTTTGTAATAAATGGCAAAACATTCATATCGTGTATGGCTTTCATATTAGCATATTCTGTAGTTCTCATACAAACTACACAAACTTAATAATTATTAAAATAAATTAATATATTTTTGAATTTTAAATCTATATTAATAATTATCATAAAATATAACTTTGAAAAAACTGTAATTTTTTAAAACTTGTACATAAAATATAATAACTTATTAATTTAATTAATCATGGCTTACAGATGAGTTGTAAATAAAAGATTAATTTTAAATTAAAATTATATTTTGTCTATAATTTATAATTAACTAGTTTTAAAAACATATAATAATATAAAAATATTCATGTACTCATTCAAAGAGATTGAATACATTTTTGTACATTGATTTTAAAAAATATGTATTAAATTTTAATTTAAACTGTAATATTAGAAAAATTCTATATAAACTTATATTAAGTATTTCTATATAACATAATATTGGGTTAATTGGATACATCCGTTAATATTTTTAAATAAAATGAGGAGTTTGTGTCATATATTGCTTCGTATATTAGTCTATGGTTTGGATTTTCTGTACTAATGCTACCAAAAGTACTCAACAAATGTTATCAATTTATTTATCGGAAAATTATTTTCTATTTAAATATCAGACAAAATATTAATGTGAATGTCATAAATGTGAATGTTATTAGTAGCGTGCCTGATATAAATGTTTTGCAATAAATTAGCTGACAATTGAGAATAATGTATGCAGATCATAATTTATTAAATTTTTACATGAATGAAATAAACAACTTTTATTATCAGTGTTTATGATTTATTTATTTGTTTCCTAATGATTGACATTTCTTTATAGTCAATAAATCAGTTATTAAAATTTTGCATACAGTTAAATGTTGTACACTTTTGTATTTATTGATAATATAATATAAAATAGAAATTCTTTTATAAACAAGATTTTTGAATACAGAAACACTTAAGTGAGCTATATAATTGTTTATAATTGTATGTAATTATATATAATTGTATATAATTGTATGTAATTCTATATAATTCTATATAATTCTATATAATTGCATATAATTCTATATAATTGCATATAATTCTATATAATTGCATATAATTATATAAATTCTAATTAATAATTTAATTTAAATTATTAGTTTGCAAGTGAGTTATATTGTAATATTTAAAATGTGTTTTATGAAATATTATTTAGATTCTTTCAATGAGATTTTAATTACTTTCAATTTCGATTCTCTGTATTAATGTTACCAGATGTGTTTAAAGATGTTATCAATATATCTGTGAAAGCTTTCAAAACCCTTGCTATAGATTTTTATATTTAAGCCCTTTATATAAAATAAATTTAATGATTATTACTTCTAAAGGGCTTAACATATAAAATCCATAGTAAGGGTTTTGAAAGCTTTCATCAGATATTCATAGAAAAATTAGTTTTTATTTAAATTAGAGTTAGAGTTACACAAGTTAATATTAATAATAGTGTGAGAAATACACGTGATATAAATGTTTTGTAATGAATTATATTTGTTAAATGTATTTCTTTGTGAAATCTTACATTAAAATCTATAAAATCTTTGATGAAAATATTTTTGCTTTATATTGAATAAATGTTTAAAAATCAATTTGAGCTAAGAAATATTGTCATTAATTATTAATAGCATAATACTTTTGTATATTTGTTATTTGTACCACAAATAGAAATAATACATAATTGATTGACACGTCTATTGAATATAAAATTCTTGTCATAAAATATTCAATAAAATTCAAAACACTGTATAAATAATTGCTATCATAAGTTATGTTTCATAACATTTCACAATTGTAACACACAAAAATCTGAACGATAAATAAAATTAAGTTCAAATAAACTCAAAATATTATTTGAAAAGTATTTATTAAAAATGGCAAACTTTCAAATATTGTCTCAAATATTGAATACACAAGCATTTCGTTACACATTTTTCATATTTTGTTTGTCTGTATGTGTGTATCAAGTGTACAGAATATGTGACATCTATTTATTGTATAAAATCACAACTTCTGTCACTTACGGCAATATTTCGGTCATATCTCTGCCGGCAATCACCATATGTTTCGACAAAATCGATGTCTTGAGAGACGAGTATTTCGTTGAATTCAATATAAGTCACAATCAATTGGATAGAAATGAATCGAAACTAAAAGTGGAGAAATTGTGTGCAAACTATACGATTAAACAACAGTTTGAAACATTGTTTTATAAATATAGTCAAATATTCAACGATTGTCTGGTATTAAAAACTATTGGTTTTAATAGCAAGAAAACATTTCACAAATACAATGATTCGTATATTAATTGTGAAAATCTTAGTCAAATTAAAACTTCAATTGATTACACCAGGTAAGACTATGTAAAAATATTGATTATATAGCTTTGTTGCCACTTACAGTTATTTACCTTTTAAACTAAAATTACTATTAAATAAATAATTTATTTTTTAAATACAGTATTTGTTATACGTTTCTATCGGAAACTAATGCCAAATCCGATGACAACTACTTTAACATCAATAATGATCTCATGTATAAGGATCTCTTGAAAGCATTTCTGGTGATTACGACAAAACTAACTGATATTAAGTCTAAAATTGCTGTTCATTCACGAAACCAATTAATTACAAACATATCAAAAAATAAATTCATTACATTCTCGCTGCAAAAGTTAGTAAATACTTCACAAATGATTTACTTTCAATACAATGAGCATGTATTCAAATCGCTGCCCAAACCGTACGAAACAAATTGTGTTGAGTATAGGGAAAGGGGTTTTAATTTACTGTCCGATTGTATCGATAAATGCCGAATGGATTCCTATAAGGATTTATGGCCTAACAAATGGCCCGGGAATTATCTAGCTTATAATCTGTCAATGAATTATACAATGATCAGTATCCATGATTACATTTTTAAGGATTTAGATTATGATTTTAGTTTAAGTCAGAAATGTCAAAACATTTGTGGTCTAAGTATTGAGTGTAATAAAGTGTATTATAATCTAGTTATTAACAAAATATCACCTTTGGATTACATTTATCATAATCATTTAGTGTTTTATGAACCCCTAACCCCTGACCTTATTTATATACATTCACCGCAAATCCTGTTTGAGGAGTTTGTGTCATATATCTCATCATATGTTAGTCTATGGTTTGGATTCTCTATTATTATGCTATCAAATGTAATACAAAAATGTCATTTATTTGTATTCAACAAAATTAAGCTTTATTTCAATTATATTAAAACACACAATAAATTTAAAATCAGAGTGCACAATTTGAATGTCACACAAATTACACCCATAAGCACCCCGCAAGAATAAAGCTAATTAAACTCACAACAAATTTAATTAATTATTTATTTTTAAAAATTGTACTTAAAAATTAACAAGTTTGTATTTTCTAAAATCTAAAAAGTAAGTAATATAGTCAAGCAACATAAATGTTTCCAGTTAACAAACTTAGTATAAATTGTATTATTCTATTAAACTAAATGTACTGTATGTATTTATTTATTATATTTGCGAATAATTTTGTTTACAAATAATTTTCACAAATAAAAAGTATTTGTTAATACCTTAAATGATACTGTACAATCAATTATTTGTAATAGTTTTCACTATCCAATCGATATGTCTGGAAACTCGTACGTAATAACTGGTCTCCTTTGTCTCACAACCGGTTACCGACCTATAAATGCCAATCAAAACAGCCCTTCCATTTAAATACTGAAACAACGGTCCACCGGAATCTCCCTATAATACAAAGTCATTATAACCTAGCTACACATGATAACATACGTGGACAGACATACCGAGCAGGGTATGCTACCATTCCCTCTATACTGGTCGACCACAATAGTCCAGCCGTCCCCATCGTCATCGTTGAAACGTATTTCCCGGATCAGAGTCCACCCGACCTGAAGTCTATCCACACCACGAGTGGGCGATACCGTCCCAAAGCCCGTCATAATCGCGTATTCATTGAACGGATTAAACGTATTTCCCTGAACTAAACAAATGCTATTCATTGGCCGATAATGGGTGACCGGATCGGCACTAAAATCCAGTTTCTCACTCAACTTGATTAACATTAAATCGTAAATCTTGCCCATATAATCCGGCACATATTTGTCGTGGAAAAAAAGTTTCTCATCGTGATACGCCTTTCCCTTTTGGGATTTGGACACAATTCCCGGATAGATATATGTCTCGTGAAACTTACAATCCTTACATTTACTATTGTACATACAAACTAGTCAATTTTATATTAATTTAGTTGTGTACTGTATACTCACGGTATACAATGTGCCGTGGCGAGCACCCACCACTCGTTGATTATAACACCTGTGCATTCGTGACTAATTCAAAATTAAATAAAAACAATAATATAATATAATGAGTACATTTAATTATTCATCCAGTTTGTATTTCCGGGTCCTTGCAAGGAGATCTGAATTTAATTTGCTTATTTAAAAGCATCTAATTTTAATAATGTAATTATTATTAGAAATACATGTCCATAGATATAGGGTATAATAGCATTTAATTTATAAATCATTACATTATCATTACATAATTATTTTGGTGTTAAATGATTACATACGTGTTTTTTTCACTTAACACCCACCACCCGGTAATTTGCTCATTAACAATATAGGCAATGAATGGCATTTCACCAGGCTCAGCATTCCTACCATTCACTATATTAGGTGGGGTTCTGTGCCAAGTAAAGCACTGGTCATTGCGTTTAACTGAAGTAACTGTAGTCGATGTAAAACCACAGTCAGGGGTCGTAACATTTGGGTAGTTACCCATTTTGACACTGGATATAGCATTTCTGGTGTCCACACTTTTACAAATCATTACTATAAACAAGTAAGTTATATTAATAATTTTTTAAATTAAGTGATAATTATAATTACAAGTTATTATGCTTAAAGTTAAATCCATATCTGCATGCACAGTTGTATAGATAAACAGTACTTTTAAAATAATAATAATTTAATTTATTAAAATTTATGTAATTATATTTATATTTCAATATTTTGAGTAAAACTAAATAAATTATCGTTTAACATCTCTTTGTAACCTTATATTTATTAAGAATATTTTAATAAATTATAGAAATAATAGCATTTATATGCAAACATTGTTTAAACTAATGAAATTTGAGATTGAAATATAAAACAATTATATTGTTTGATACTATTTTTATAGCTAAAAATACAAAACTATAATTATCAAAAATAATTTATAAAAATATTAATTTCTTATCCATGTATTTAAATTATCTGTCCTGTGTAAAATTCGCAATGATTTTAAAATCATTTGCAATGTTTGTATCTATACTATTGTGCGTACATATTGTGGCCAGTATTACAACACACGCCCAAATCGGTGACTACCCGGGTGTTACCAGCAATGAGTGCGGTATTGGCATGTATTCCCGGCTAATGGAGGGAAGTTGCTTTAAATATAGTAGCCGTACGTCAGACGATATAATGCATGGGAGGGACGTGGAGGTCGGGGAGATGCCATGGGTTGTGTACGTCAAGATTGAGAGACACTTGCCCACCACCGGGTTTACGGATAGGATTGTAAAGTAAGTGTAAATGTTTATTTAACTAGCACTGTATTATAATCACAATTTAAATTATAATACATAAAATAACCTTGATACAACGTAGCACATGGTGTACCGGAAGTATAGTCCATGAGCGCTGGGTACTGACGGCAAGCCATTGTTTTAAGTGAGTATAAGACATATACCGTATATTTAGGATAGTAGTAATCATAACAATTATTGAAAATTA
>CAJPVJ010003263.1:0-11315 GCA_905397405.1 Oppiella nova
CTGGTTGTGAAAAGTCGGTACCATTTGCACTGACCAATTATCATCATGGTCATAACTCAACCAGCAACATTACAGTGCGATTTTTAGCACTTTTCTCTCCTCCATACATAACCACTCGTTTTGATCTACCAGTCCTTAACACAATGTCTGTGAAAATAGTTTGCGGACCAATGATGAAGATTATGAGGGAGTTGTCCGCAAAATATGACTACAGGTATCAAAATTTCAAGAATATTCTGCACTGTATATGATTCACACTTTTATTTTACAGCACCGGTATTAATAATTTACAAATTGTATCCAATAACAGAATATTGAAAAACATATTAAAAATAATCAAATTAATACTAAAAGTTGTAACAAAAAGTAAAATTTATATTTAAAATAAACAAGATACCGTAGGAATTATGTTAATGATAAATTAGGAATAATATAAAATTTTGTAAAACACTAATTTAAATTATTTGCGTATTCAAAAACTTTAATAAACTATATAACCTTAAATATATCGTACATTTGTATTTAACAAGATAAAATGTTAATGAAAAATTAGGAATAATATAAAATTTTGTAAAACACTAATTTAAATTATTTGCGTATTCAAAAACTTTAATAAACTATATAACCTTAAATATATCGTACATTTGTATTTAACAAGATAAACAACTTGGACATTTTTATTAAAACATTTTTGTATTCATTAGTATCCAAAATGTCAAACTCGACACAAACACCGACCAAATGATTGAATACTTTATGGACAGTCCCATAGAGGAAGTGAATGTAATTTTGTTTCCCACGACTCGATCCCATTTTCAGTACTTTTTTAGCGAACAAAGTCCTCTGAAATCAATGGAATTCCTCTCAAGTCGAGCCATTGGTTTCATAAGTGAGGGAAACCTATTAAGTGCTAAAATACCGGGCCGTATGTCGAGCTACCAGTTCCTCTACAGTTTTGAACCTATTGTCTGGTATTCATTAGTCTCTACATTATTGGCGTTCACTATAATTATATCCATAATCAGCACAAAACCATTACTTGTTACACGTGTTGTGCATAACTGTCTCATTTTTATTGAATGTGGTCTGGGTCAAAATTCGTTGCCTAATAATTACATCAGTTTTATAAACACCAGAAAATGTATCAAGGAATTAATCCATATTATATGGCAGTTATGTATGCTAGTAATGTTAGCCGGGTTTTCAGGCGTATTATTGGGATTTTTTATGAAAACACTGCCAAATGTGGTAATCGACTCGTGGGAGGACCTGTATCATCGCAAACACGTCAAACTATTAGCATTTAACATGTCGTTCATTTCAAAGAAATACTCTCTAATATTCCTGTCCCTCCGGCTGTCACCACTGGCCCTCTGGTAAAACTACCGATCTCTAAAACGATTATTTATGCTTAGTTAGCTACTAATAAAACATCTGTAACCGTCGCTCTACTTCATGGTCATGTCTATTAACGGAACGGTATGCTAAATTTTAATGCTAAATTTATTTATTTACATTTACGTTTGATCAGGCTAATCTAATTCATTTTACATGTTCATTAGGGGTTATATTCAGAATTAACAGTTAAAGGCTTTTCAAAGTTAATATCGAAAATCATAGCTAATATGGGAGAGTATGTCATATCGATGGAAGGCCATCAATTAGAAAATCTAGTACTAATGTGGGTAACGGAACTCCTTGACCAGGTTCATATTAGCAAGTATGGCGGTGGGGTATCACCATATTTCATACCCATTCATCCAACCAGTGATTGTCCACAACTCGAGACACATGTCAATAAAATGTGAGTTTATTTCTAAAATATATACTAAATATATTTATTTATTAACAAGGTATTTATACTTTACTTACAATAAAGCTATGCCTGTTTATTGTTTCAGAATAGTCCCGTTTCTGGAGTCGGGTATTTACGACTACTGGCTATCCTACCGGGTGTTTGATAAAAGTGGAGAATTACGGGAAATACTGTATAAAAGTCCCGAAAGCCTGGGTTTAGTGGTTTTGGATATCAGCAAAATTTGTGGTGTTTTCTATGTCTACAGTGTATTCATATGTATTTCTATTAGTGTTTTTGTCATTGAATTATGTAAACGATTCAGATGTTATTTAGTTATGAATGCATACAAAGTTGATGATTACTACACCGGTTATTAATTTTTAGTAACAAATAAATCAAATAATAAAACATTTGTTATATTCTAACGTGGTTTATTAAAAAAAAGTTTATTGTATGTTATACTTGTATGAATTTAATTCACATTGTTACTATTACTGAACAAGCAATATGACAAAACACAAGTAAATGCAGTTCTAAGAAAATATTTTATAACTAAAATCTTATTACTATGTGGCTACTAATGTATTAAACAATAATATGAAAACAATATTGAAATGTGACAGTGCATTTATTGTCAATCATTTATTAACGCATTAAAGGGTGGCTAAATACATTTACGATTCAAATATTATATACCGTAACTTTGTAACTTATGGCTAATAAACATACTGTCTCAATTAATCTTTAATGAAATTAAGTTAATTGAGAAAAACATTTACAAAATTTCAATAACAAAACAAAAATATGTTGAATTATCGCTTATCTCTGATTTAATAGTGAGGTCATAAAATAATAAACATAATTTATTTGTGATGTCATAGTAACACTACATTTAATATAATTTTTTTATTCTTGTATTAAACATTTTACAGTTATCGCGCATTTCACACATTTGACTGATAATAATTATTTATTTGACCTTTCTCTTTTGATAAGTAGAAACTAACACAACGTGTTTATTTATAAGTGGCTATAAAAAAACTTAATCTACATGTAGTGTTATATTATAATCAATGAAATAGAAATTAATATATTTAATAGAGTTATATAATACTTCTTAGATAAATATTTTAAATGACTTTAACGTATTATTAGTGATACATTCATTAAATAATTCAATAACGTATTATCAAAAGTCGTGTTTATAATAATTGCCTGATACTTTTACGTTGAAATAAAATTTCTTTAATTTTCATAATGAAGCATAATCATTTTAGCAAATTGAGCGTATTATGTTTGTGTTATTTAATAATGTCGCCACATAATATTATGGCAAACATCGACCACGATACAATAAAGCATTTGGGAATAGGGTTGGAATTGGTCGAAATGAGCAAGGACCCTTTGAAATTTTCTAAACGCATATCGGAAGTAACTGCCCATTTTGAAAATAAGTATGATCAAATTATCAAGGTTAATGAAGATTTGTTAGCTCAGCTAAAAAGCAGCAAGCTAAATTTAAATCTGATAAAACTATATACGCTTCGGTTGCCACAACTACCTTGGTAATGGCCGGGATATTAATACCGGGTGGATACGCAATTGCCGGTGGATTATCATTAGTAGCCGGCACCGGGTCGACTATTCTAAATGCAAAGTGCACTGTGGAAAATGGCCAAGTTGTTAATAGTATCAAGGATAATGTTGTGAATATGACTGCAAATTTAAAATCCCATGTTAATCATATAAATAACATATTGACTAAACTAAATAAACATGGCAAAAATACAGATTCCGAAAAGCATGCGATTTTAATTCTAATTATGGCCTTGCACCAGAATATGTCACAATTTGTAGCGCCACCTAGCTCAAACAGTGCACCACCTATGACTTTGGAGTTACCTGAATTAGCCGAATCAATTACGTCGTTTTTAATGGCAAACCCTGAATATATGAGTCATTTTGAATTTTTAAAGAAAATCCCGGTTACCCCTCAATTAGTGGGAGGGGTGGCGCTGTTGGCAGCGTTGGCTACGGTGGTGGAGGCGGTATACGCCGTCAGTCAAACTAGCGATGCCGTAATTGCGATCGAAGAGGTGAAAGGTGTTTTCAAGCAATGCGAATATTCATTAAAGGAGATTGTTAAATTTCTTAATGAAATTAATATAACGGTACTCAGGAGTGGTGTAAAAGATAAGCGTAAAACTGATTTATAAATTGATTTTCACTGGTCATATTGAATGTTTTGAATTTATGCAACATGATCACTTTGAACACTATGTACTATGTATGTGCACTAGGTTACAAATGTATTAAATAGTAATCTTGTAATGTCCAAGTGCATTCATTGTCAATCATTTATTCACGCATCTAAAGGTGGCTAAATATGTTTACGATTTAAATATAATATTATATAACATAAGTAAATTTGCAACTATTATTTGTAGCCAGGACAGTTATAAACATTTATATTCAGGGAGATATTTTGTTATGGACAATTTAATGATAAAGCTAATTATGAAATATTGTAATATTTTGCTTTAATATGCTAGTAACTTATAAACCTATCCGTATAGTCTACACTGGTTAATAATTTTTAGTAACAAATAAATCAAATAATAAAACACTTGTAACGAGTAATTAATTATATAATACTGTGCACTGCATTTAACCTAGTTTATATGTCTAATATTTTATACAGACATTTGTTATATTCTAATATTGTTTATTAAAAACTTATTGTATGTTATACCTGCACGAATTTTATTCACATTGTTATTTTTATTACTAAACAAGCAACATTACAAAACACATGTAAATGCAGTTCTAAGAAATTGTTAATAACTAAATTTTTCAAATAAATTATTATTGTGCTTAAAATAACTCATAAATACTATTACAGTAATAATACACTTAATTGAATGTGTTTTGCCTCAAGCATGTCAAGCTTATTAATTACCATGATCATATTAAATGTGATGTTAATCGAGAAATACACACAAACCGTGAACGCGACGAGAATTAAACGCGATTATAGGGACGGCTGCGAAGGTATGTTCGCACACGACGACGACGAGCTAGTGATGACACGGCAACTAGTGGGTGATGTAAAACAATCATATAATAATAAAATTAATTTTGTGAAATTATCGATGAATATTATTTAAAAATTAATTTAAATACATTGATCTTCATGTGCCCTCGACATTGCGAACCACCCTACTACACAGAATGTATATGCTACCCATGATTATGATTTTAATTAAAACACTTTAATAGCTACTTATAATAAATTTTTAATTAAATTTATGTAACTAGAAGTACACGGGAGGACATTGCGAACCACCCTACTACACAGAATGTATATGCTACCCATGATTATGCTTGTATTTTATATGTGCTAGGTGGCACTAGCTTATCCGTTAAATAAGTTTGATTCTGTGATGAGTTATTCTGTATTACACCAAAATAAATATCACTTTTAAACTAACAAGCAATTATTTTTATAGTATTATATTATTGTATAAACATTTAAGTTAGTATAATTATAAGGGATACTAATATATGATTTATTAATTATCAATTAATTCACACTTCAGGTTTACATTATATTACTTTTATTATATTACACTTATATGTACACTTTAAGTTAATAGTCTTAAAAACCTTGATACTACAGAATTTGTAATCTCAATTTAAATTTTAATATAGCCAAGTAAATATTAATGCTAAAATAATATTTTGTTAGAATGAAAACTTATGTTTATTTTAATATAATACAATTATAATATTTTCTAGAATTAATAATATGATTAAATATTAATATTAAATTTAGTACTACTGAGTATAACTTAATAATAATTTCACTTTATTTGCATTGATTATTATAAATTTATTATTTACATTAGCATTATATACAGAATATACAGAATAAGTACAGTAATATTGTATGCATAAACATGTGATAAGTAATCATAGGATTTACCTTATCAAAGGCTATTATAGTTTTAAATAAATTAAAAAATATATTTTACGGTAATAGAAAAATTTTTAAAAATATTAAATTAACCAATTTATTTAATTAAAAACTGTTTATTTCGTTAATCACACTTATTATAAATCCATTTAATATAGTAATACAATACTAGAAAACCAAATGTTATTAAATATTAATTACATGACATGGCTATATTTAATTTGATGATTTAGTCAAACAAATCAAGATTCATTACAAATAAATAATTATAAAAATTAAATTAAAATTCAGACAAAAATCACTTAATTTAACTCCGATTCAAAAGCGGACTTAATTTTTTTTAATCTGATTGGCGCTAAACTCCGGGTGCTTTTCCAGTGGCTTTACTCCTGGGGGAACTCCATACATATCTCCGTTATAATTACCACCTAATTGGACAGGTATGTACTTGGGGTCAATATACTTCGTCAGCCCTGACTACTTATAAACTTAATGCTATGACGGAGTTCCTCGTTCATGAACGCCAGCACCACTTTAGCCGTGCCCTCCAACACCCCGGGCAGGTCTACTGCCAGGTTATGTACGGTGCCCCGGGGGTAGTAGTCCTGATACGTATCTACCATATACTCATACAGTTTCATATTCATGTTACCGATACCGGCGTCGGCAGCAGTGAGCACAGCTTTCCAGCCCCCGTGGGATACCTGGGCGTCCAGTCGCTCCATATTCCACACAAAGAACCGCTTGAGGGTTAGGCTGAGCTTCGGGCACTTGCGGTGCCGGCCCACTTGGAACCAGCACACCGGTCGACCCTCCCTGTCCCGACCGATCTGCATGTACTCACCGATGCGGTACATCTCCGAGGGAAAGATGTCTTCCGTGAAGTCGTTGACTCCGAACTCTTTCCTCCACTTCATAGCCTTATCGAGCGCTTTGAGGGCTGAGTTGTCCGATTTGTGGGTCAACGCGAACCGCTCGACCCATCAGTCCTGTTGGCCAACCCTATCCACGTCTCGCGTGTCGTACAGCGCCGGCTGTTCAGCGACTTTGGTCATAAATTGGCGCCGTATGCTCTCAATTGTCTCCTTAGGGACAGACATTTGTTTTTTGTCGGACTTTTGGAAAAAATTTACAATTAAAATATATAATTAATTATTTATACTTAAGGGTGATTTAATAAAGTTTGACTTTAATTTGTATTTAAAAAATAAAGCAAATAAAGTAAACTTATTACATTTTATTAGAATTTGGTTAACACTTTGAGTGCAAAATCTGAAGTTAAGTATAACATTGATTTTAATTATGCAAATATGGTTTAAAAGTTAATTAAATTTAAAAAATATATTTTATGTTATAATTTATAATATAATTAATTATTTATAAAGTATAATGCATTTACAATCAAACTATACATACCATACTATATGTAATAAAAATAAGAAATTGAAATTCTGATACATATATGCACATGTACCATTGTAATGAAAATGATTACATAACATAACAGCAACAGTAAGGCTGCATTTATTTCAAATATTGAACATGAACACTATGTTAGGCTTTTATTTAATGATTAATATCATGATAACAGCCAATTGATAAATATTTTAATTAAATAAAAAATAATTTTGCTTATAAAGTTTACGCAGAGTCTAAAAGTATTTATTTTAATATATTGTAATTCGTATTAATCTTATATTATTAAATACACTTACAATTTAGATAGCTGATAAATGCATAGAAATATCTGGATTTAAATAATTTTAACTGAATACATGATTAGCATGTTAATAATCCAAAAGATGAATTAAAAACTATTAGTTATTCGTTAACATTTACTTTAATTTTAAATTAATAGAAGTTACTTGATTACTTTAATTAATAATATTTTAATTAATTTAATCTAAATGATCATGTCTTTATATTTACCTAATGACCAGGTAAGAATTTATAAATATAAAACAGATACGGGTAGAAATAATCTATTGAATTGAGAAATTATAATGTAAATACGGGTATATTCAATAATTATTAATTATGAAAATAAGTATATTATGAAAAATTTAATTAATTAATGATCTCACAATTTACAAATCACATATTAATCTATTTTATTGTACGGTTATAGTATACAGTAGTAGTAAACTATAAACATCATTAACCTGTTGAAATACATTACAATTGTATTAACAATGTTTGATAAAAAATAAAAAATTTTGGTAATGTCAATCATTTATCAATTATATTTCACTTATACTATTTTAGGGTATTATAATTATTTCTCAAATATAGTATTTGTATTTCTTAATAGTTTTGAAAATAATATTTAAACGGTTAAATGTACAGTATTACATTCACATGATATTTTAAGTTCATAGGTAAGTTTTATGAATAATACTGATTATTAGCTATAAAATGAAGTTCTCGGTTGCGGACTGTATTTATTCAAAATCCGATGAACTAATTAACTATAAGACAAATACGACATATAATGAGACGGCAGCACAGGGTGTCTCACAAGTGATCCGATTTATATCATACTTCTCACCCCCTTATATCACATCTCATTATAGTATATATAAAATAGACGAAGTGTCTGTACATGTAGTATGCGGTCCACTCATGAAACTACTCCGGGAACTGTCCATCAAATATGACTATAGGTAATGTAAAATATCTTGTAAAATATAATATTTCCAGTTTTATTCTATAGCTATTATAGCAAATATATGAATTATACAGATAAATATGTATAATGTATCATATATACAGTAAACTGGTATAAATATAACAAGAATTTTAAAAATCATACATTTATTAATTCTCTCTGTTATAACATTCATCATTTATTAAATGGCTAAGTTTGTAAATGTTTACAATGGTTAACCTGTAACCAGCATAATTTAAGTTTTATGTTTAATGAAAAGCTATCATCACAATTAACATTTCAAAAACAGTATCAAACGGTTAGACCTACCGATAAATCCGATGGATATGATGGAGAAGTATATTAACGATACGAGTGAAGCACTCAATATATTATTAATGCCAATGACCAGGGCGTTCATGGACACCATGCTGCTATATTTACCTTTCGATGACCACACTCGTTCCCTGGGTGTCATACCCAAGGGGTATATACTGTCATATAAGCTAGATCGACCATGGCCAATTTTCCAGTTCACCCAAAGTTTCGAGCCTATGGTTTGGGTACAACTGTTGGCAACACTACTCGTATTCGCTGTAATCACGTCCATAAGCCGTGGTTTGTATCGACACGTGTGGGGCACGTGTTTCGTGATATTTGCCTCCACTTTCGGTCACTACAGTCATTCCCTCCAGAGGTCGGTCCTCAAGAATACGATACACGGCTTATGGCTCTTCTGTTCAGCCATTATGTTATCGGCCTTTTCGGGGGTGTTATTACACTTTTTCATGAAACCACAGCCCAAGCTAGTGGTCGATGACTGGGACGACCTGTCCGAGCGCAGTGATCTAAAAATTGTGGCTTTCGATACATCGTACATGGTCAATTTTATTCAGGATTTTCAGGATATTAATCAAATGGCCAAAGATTTTAACAATAAATATACGGAACTCTATGACGTGGGCGGCGATATTGTCGAGCATGCAATCGTGCACTACCCTAATACAACTGAAATGCCCAATGTCAGTTTATGTTTATTTAATTAATCATAAAGTTATTTTTGATTAACCTATCACACTAGAATCCCCATAATAAATTGAGTACAGTATTGTACTCACAGTGAAACTGTTTTTAATCTTGATTAGTTACTACCTAAATAAGTTAGCAATTGTTAGCAAAAGTAACAAGAATAATTTAACATATAATATTAATACACTTACTGTTCATAGAATACACCACTATGGCGTCAATATATAAGCAATATGACCAGGATTAAATTAGACCAATTAATGACGGTATTCCATTAAGGGCATTTCGTGATGTCGGCTCAACGCTACCAATTGGAGAGCTGGGTCTTTTTGTTCAGCAAGGAGTTTGGTATCGATAACGTGCACATCAGTCGGGAGGGAGGGGAACAGTCACCGTACTTTTTGGTAATCCACGAAAATCATAACTGTCCACAACTCAAGAAACACACGGATATTATGTAAATTAAATTTGATATTTTAAAATACGAGTATATTTCAATTTTAAAAATATTTCTATGATTATACTGTATTTGCAATATTGTATTAAGAATATTTATTGAGTTTTATGCAGATACAGGTGCTATTAATTTTCAAAAGCAACTAGTTATAACTATCAGGTATCAGCACAGTATACTCATAACAAACCTTTACTATACTGTATAGTTCTAGGTAAAATAATTTTTACAATTTACATTGATTAGTTTACTCAAAGTTATTATTTAAAGTTAAACAAAATAGTTATTTTTGAAATAACCTGTACGTGTCTAGTTTTTAATTAAATAATTTTTAATATAAATTTTGCAGAATCATCCAGTTACTCGAGTCAGGCATTTATGATTATTGGTTATCCACGCGTATGTACGACCCGTTTGGTGAGGTGAGGGTCCGACTATTTCAACTCAATGTTGAATTGGATTGGGATGTCCTACAGATCAACAAAATGGTCGGCGTTTTCATCATATGGTGCGTCGGTATCGCCGTATCTGTCGGTGCGTTCGCCGCCGAAAACATATATAAATATTTGAGTGCAAATAAATCCAATGATTACTTTCAACACTGCTTTTCGTATTATTTATTGGTTACAAACGTATTGAAAAATATTAATATGAAAGCAATATTGAAACGTCATTGCGTTCATTGCTAATCATTGATTAACTCATTTAAGGACTTCTAAATACATTTACGACTCAAATATTATATTTCATAAGTAACTTTGTAACTATTATTTGTAGCAAATACAAATTAACACTTATATTTTGGGAGCTATGTTATAATAATTAAAGTAATACAAAAATATTTAGAAATCATTAAAATTGTCCCAAATATATTAATCATTATTGTATTATATATTTTTTCCTCGATATTGTTTTAAGTATTTTATTTTGTAAATTATGTTATAGTAAACTCTATTGCATTGTCTATGGAAAATTAGTGAACATGAATATTTGGTCGTTTAAAAAGTATTATATAAAAATAATTTTCAAATTTACATTATAATACAAATGTAAGTGTATTTATTACATAATAATAAGTGGGATAATATTAAGAATGTAAGAATCATTAATAAATTAATGGTTATAATATTTTGTTTTAATAAACTTGCATAAACCTTTCGGTATATTAAGCTAATGACTCAATAAATATCCATTAAAATTACATTAACATTGTTTGACAATTAAAAACAAAACTTGTTCAAATCAATTAAAAAGTCATAATGATTTGATCATCATCATAATGAGTTATAGATATTGAGTTTTAAATAGTAAAATACACAATGTAATAAAAATTATACTCTTTGTGGCAAATAAATTATTTTAAAAACTTAAGAATAAAATGGATTTCCAATTATCTGGTTGTGAAAAGTCG
>CAJPVJ010003265.1:0-11314 GCA_905397405.1 Oppiella nova
AATTTAGATTAACAGATAGCATTTGAAATAGTCAATAGAAAGTTAATAACATTAAAAATCAAAATTATTACCGGATCTGAAGTTTATTTAAAATATTAGCATACATTATAAAATAATCCTATTATTATCAAAACACATATAAAAGTTTTATACACTATTTTTCTTTCTGGGAATTGACTTAACGTTAATTAAAAGTAATCAAAACTTTTATATAAAACAAACATTTTTATACATATTTCGATACCCTTCAAACCATATCACAAAAGGATGGTGTAATATACACCCACTCGTAATGGAAATGTCTAGGCATAAGGTTAACACAATGTATAGATAAGATAAATGGGTCTACATTTTTAAAACTATTTTATTAAATAATAATAAAATTTTATTTTAATATCTGACCGGCTTTAAACAATTTTATTTTGATAGATTTAAATTATATGTATTTTTTGTCTAAAATGTTTATTTTATTTAAAAATTTAATTTGTTGTAAACTCGAGCAGCTGGCGTTAATGTATGTCATAAAGCAATCAATTTCAGGCGGGATATCTCATATACCCCTTATCTCTTATCATGAGATGTGAAATGAATATAAAACTGCATTGCAAACGAAATCTCAACACATTGTGTTTGCTTTCACTTGCATTCAGGTATTCATTCATTTGAACACTAAATCTAAACCAGATTTCAATACAATTTAATTAAAACCTTTTAATTGTATCAACAAATCACTGCTAAATAATTTCCATCATCTTTACGTTTTGTGTCTCAACTCAATAGTTATCAAACTTTTGTGTAAAACGTTATAAGTGTTTCATAACTACCTTAAGGTAATCAAAAATTATATCTAAAATGTACTTAGAAAGTAATTAAAACATATATTAACTCATACATAGGTTCAGGGTGTGTCGGCACGTGTGCGGACTATGGGATCGGTGCTGTCGACGGGATCGGTGCTGCCGACAAATGCCTCACTTGGCACTCACCGCGAGACCTACGAAGTGGTCAAACGCGGAGATATTATCGAAATCCAGATATCTTGGGGTAACAAGAATTGGGTGATCTGTGACTACAAAAGCGGTGGTGATGTCAATTGCTATCATTTGGCACCGGAGAACGAGTCGTCGACCGCCAAATGGTTCCTCAGGAAATCAGAACTGCGTGACATACTGGTCAAGGAGGTCAAGGAGGTAGACCACGGGGATAATGGGCTGTACTTGTGCAAGGTGAACAATCAGGATGCCATGGCCGCGGCAAAGGGACTGACAGCCCTACCACTAAAACTGATGTTCCACGTGCTGGAGGCGCGTCTGAACAAGGAGGTGGAGTACGAGCCCCGGGTACGTCATATGATATAAACTATATTTTGATAGTTATTCAAATAATATATGGTTTTATATATGAAAATAGCGCCAGAACTCAGAGTATTTCTGCACTCTATCTAAGTACGGCACCGGGTGGTCGACACGGGTGACTGTGACTGAGGTGGAGGTCGGTGGTGTGGTTGTCGCAGTAGGTGTGGCCGCTATAGCCTGTGGCGTTGTGGTTAGCAGCGCTGCGGTTATTTCTGTAGGGACGATCACCTTGATGTTTGTGATGGGCTTCTTTGGCATCAAATATTTGTGTCCCGAGCGAGCCATACAAATCAGACACACTATCAATGAAAGTGTCAAACAGTTGGGTAATCGGGTTAGATATGTGCCCTATTCCTGCTAATAATCCGCTGATAATATTATAATGATTGAGACTATTTGTGTGATTATTATTGTTTATTAATTATAACTATTATAATTGTATTCAAATCAATACATTATGTATTAATTATTTTAATTTTCAAAGTATGATTAAAATGAATAAACATTTTCTTACAATTTCTAATGATATGATTATAATTTTTAAAGTTTATAATATTATAATATTTTATAATATAAATAAATTCAATAAAAAAGATTTGTTTGCCTTTTAATCAACTTCTCGTCGCCCAAGAGGTACATCCCGTCACTCATGAGCGCCCGTATGTATGGGACGGTAGGCGATACGGTGGCGCACACCATGAATTTAATCATGTATACCATGAGAACCAATCGGGTGATTATGACAGCGATTAGGCGCCGGGTCTCACGTCGGCCGGACACGTAGTCGTCGAATGACAGGGAAGTCATAATATATGTGTTTCGCAAGAATTTCTCGATTGTCTCAATACTTGCCACCAGTTTGTCGCCACTCTTATCGCGTTTGAAGTATTTATTAATACAGCGCTTACAGGGTTTTGGATGACTAGTGTCAGGGACATCACGCACCACTTCCATGTCTATGGGTTTGTGGCTATTTTCTGGCCATATTTTGTTTGTATTTTTAAACATTTTGATCAGAATTTTGATTATTAATGAATTCTTAGTGTCTTATCAAATAAATATGAATGAATAACATTAAAAAGTATTTTTGTACTCAAAAAACTTATATAAACTTAGTATTGATTTGTGTGAATAATTTTATTCACTAAACAATATACTAGGTATCTATATACTGATTTAATTATTATTTGTTTAATGATGTAACATAACTTGGTAATGAGTTTTATTTTTCATATTTATCATTAAATCATAAAATAAAAAATACATTAACTTTTATTTGATATTTTATTACTAATAACAATATATGATTTACCATGCACTACTGTACAAAGTTTAATTTAGATTAACAGATAGCATTTGAAATAGTCAATAGAAAGTTAATAACATTAAAAATCAAAATTATTACCGGATCTGAAGTTTATTTAAAATATTAGCATACATTATAAAATAATCCTATTATTAACACAAAGTGATTATTATTTAAAAGTAGTTTATTCAATACTACCCTATAATAGATTCACTATATGTTTAGGTATGTTACTAATTATAGTTTAATCCAATTACTGCCACATATTAAACAACTGGAGTATTAAGAAATAATTTTTTGCAATTATATAACAGTATTGATAGAACTCGTAGTTATTCATAGGAAACAAGTCATAGCAATAGAAACCAATGTCTAGTCGACTCACACTCTCAATGAAAGCATTTAATTTGAGATATTGCTGTAAATTTAGATTATTTTTGGCTACAAATGAATATAAACTAGATTTACACATATTGGCTGACTTATTCACGGATACCCCGATCACATTAACCATGTACACCATTAGACCAGTGTTTATAAATACAAAACATGCTATAAATCTCGCGTATATTAGTGTGTCGTTTGAATGCGATAAATACAGTATGATCTCAATGCCCGGGGTCACGAAATAGTAGATTATAAAAATAATATACTTGAAAAATTCATTACATTTTAAAGTGATTTGTGTGCAAAGTTTGTGTTCATTAATAGTTTTAAATAACAATCTCTTATTACTATACTTAACACATAACTTAATTTGTTCATTGATCAGGGTGTATTTAAGCTTAAGGTACAGTGACAATACATACCACAGTATAATAATTATACAGAATATCGTGTAGAAGCTTACGGACCAATTGACCAGGATTACTGACCAAAATATGAGACTAATTATATTGTAACCACTATTAGGGTCTAAATAGGAGGCAATCATTGATGAGAAAAACAGTGTGAATACGACTACAACTAAATTGTAGTAAATATTGTTTAACACGTATTTAGTGATCATATTTGCCTTGAGCATAAAGCTTTTGCTATACTTTCCAGTTAAAATAATAGTATTTTTCGTATATTTCAAGTCATATAAGAATTCAAAAACATAGCACCGGTGTGTCATTGCCTGCCATTGTATGACTACTCCGGCCGAAAGGGCTGCCAATGTCTCGATGGCTACCGACGCCGAGAATGCCGTCTCATCGCCCAATAAATACATGGAATCGCATATTAAGACCTTAAGCCACCGGTGCTTGAATAGGGTCGACGCCGTGAACCGTAATAAATGCAATAATAGGCCGACCCGGATAATTGTGGCCAAGATTATTTGCTTGACATTTGTGTTGAGTTTGTCATTCATGTAGTCATCAAATGTGGCGAAAGTGAACACATAATAGGTTTTACAGAATCTCTCGATTCTCGATATAAACGTCAATTCATTGCTGTTTTCGTTAATATAATTATTGTATTTTTGTCTAATTTGCACTATTTTTTGCATATTAACACTAGAATTTTATGTTATACTATTTAAATTAAGTAATATAATTACTTCGAGCTGGCTAAGTTTTAAAATCTAAAGAGATGGTATAGAATTGACTTGTTTGTATTTAATTTTATTAAGTTAGTTCAAGTGAACAGTAAAATTGGAAAGTACTTTCGAGTAGTATTAAAAGTTATGACAATTATTAGTATTATTTATGCCAACACTATTAAGTTCTATGGTAAAATATTTTTTATTTTGACTAGTAATAAGTATAGTACTAATTTATGATTTTCATAATGAATCCGCCACACGATTCAGTAATATTATATTATATTTTTATTGTCATATTATTTTTTTTAAATTATTGACAAATTATTTAATTAAGTACATTAAGTACATTAAGTACATTGGGTATACAGTAATTTGATTTGCTGCACTTTGACATGAAATATATGGTGATAACTAGCTAAAAATAAATACAATGTTATAATGTTTTACATAGAAAATATTTACAATAAATAAAATAAATCCAAATAATGTAATAGACTATTACTAATAGTAGTTATTAAACATATACTATTTGCTATTAAAAAGATTTTTGCTAAAATTCTATTAATCTAATATAATTTATACATTTATAATAAATAATAAGTAAAAATATTATGGTATACCTTTTATTAATAGTATTATTTTGTGCCTTACTTAATATTAAATAATTTGTTAATCTAATGTATATTTATTCACTTTTATATTTGTTATAGATTTATTTTTATTAAACTATTATTTGGTTTATTAAATACATTATTATTTATGCAATACTTTAGCAATTTATTTGACATAAACACTAAAAAATTATTTTTATAATTGTCTTTTTATTATAAACTTACACTTTGTCATAGAAACAAACAAATATAAATACTTTGAACACTAAAAAACATTTTGTATTTAATTATTTGTAGTAAAAATGTCATCAAAATACTCACCGTTTTATACAATATTTTTCTTTCTGGGAATTGACTTAACGTTAACTACAAGTAATCAAAACTCTTATATAAAACAAACATTTTTATAGATATTTCGAGTGAAAACTCTAATAATATTTTACTTAATATACAAATCCACACAAGAATTGAGTAATGAATTATCAAAATGTTTATTTCACATCTCATACCACATAAAAGTGTGGATATTATTAATAAACTACTTATTTCTCACCATAAATGTCAATAAAAAGCGAATACTTTTACACCAAATATCGGACAAATTATCGGAAAAATCGCGACAAAAGCTGCAAATATTAAGCAAAATCCTAAACACCGTTTGGGTAGCACTGGTGGCCATTGATGTAATAGTCTTCGGGTGTATGAACCCATCGGATATATTGGTGGAGTTTCTCTGGTCTACCCATGGGTTTGGATGTCTAATCGTATCGCAAATATTTATTATACACATGTGTTTCGCCATACATTTGATTGAAAAGCAAACATTTGCCGTGAATTCTGTCGATTCTGAGTCCAGAATATTCTGTCGCTCGACGACAGCCGCCGAAGACTTACACCAAAAGCTATATTCAATGCAATCCCTTAAGGATAGGGTCAACCATACCGTCGGTCTCCTATCGTTCCTCTGGTTTTTGGAGTTGTTTTCGTCGACGTGTTTAAGACTGACATTAATAGTGATTAGCCGTGAAATCAACGAAAGTTTTCATAAGAAACTCGAGATTTTGTTGGAGTTTTCGCAGCTTTTTGTGTTTGATTTGATTTATTTGTTTTCAATCAGTTATTTCCAGTCGAGGCGTCCGAAAGTCAATGATATGTTGTACCGATTGTATAGGAATAGTAGCTTAAGGGATGGCGGTAGACGTGCCGACCTACTGGTGCCGCAGATGGTGGTGTATAGCAATTGCGAGTATAAGGCCTGGAATGTGTTTACCATAAATAAAAAGTTTTTGTTTATTTTGTTGGGTTCTGTTGTCTCATTCACTGTTATGTTTATCCAGTTATTGCAGAAATGAATGATTATTTTTCTCACAATTATTATATGAGATGTTTCGTACACTTTGTTATATTATGTCATATATTCTGTAAGTTTGTGGTATAATTGTTCAATGTACCATTATACAACAAGTATCAGTAGTAATGTGATACTTGCTTTAGCAACACTTAATATAAATATGATACACTATGGTTAATAGCCAGTATTAAGTGAATTCTGTTGTAATTCATAAATGTCTTATATTCAGTATTTAGAAACTAATTAGGGGTCATTCAATAAGTACGTACGCAAAAATTTATCTAAAAATTGACCCCCCCTCCCCCCACCCAGTGCGTATGTACTTATTGAATGAGCCCTTATGTTAAAAGTTATAAATTATGTTATAAATTATCCGTAAAGATCTATTTATTTATTTCTATTTATTTATTTACAGTAGAGAATTTGAAAAATGAATGTAACAATTAAAATAACACTAACAACTTTAAAACCGTGATAAAAAATTTATTAATTAAAATCTTAAATAAAAATCTCACGCGATATTTAAAAATAGCAAAACATATTATCCCCAACTGAGTCCACAAATTCCATTGATATGTAAATACAATGCGATTATCATTACTACCGCTAAATAGGGGCTCAAGACTATTAAATCTTAAGAAATATTTGCCACAAACAGTATACCACTCGTTGATCCTAATCATTAGTCTTATGAAACTGAGACACTTCTGGTGCTTACAATACCCACGAATCGGCGGTTTTCTCAGTAAAATGACTTCAGAGGGGAACGACAGCCCGGGTGATGAGAGCTCGGACGCGGACCAGGAGCTCACTATCGGTGTATCGGACGACTCCTGCGATGGGGACATGGAGTTCACAGCGCCCACCACTTTCATGAGGGATCAGTTCCGGCTGTCGAAGTATTTCTGGATTCTGGACGGTCTGTACGAGTCTAGGGATCAGTTCATAGCCTTCGAGACCAGCGATGGTCTCAAACTCTTGCATATCTATCATCGCTGTAAAGATGTGGCCGATGGCGAGGCCGGCGATGGGAAAGTTAGCACATCTGTGGCCACCAAATGGGACATTCAGTTCAAGGATGAGAGGGTTGGTAGGTCTGGGGCCACCACATCAGCTGTTAAGTCCATTATGAAATTGAAAAGTAATTAAATACCACACCATTTGTGTGGCCAATCGCCAGTACTGTCACCAAATGGGACATTCAGTTCAAGGATGAGAGGGTTGGTAGGTCTGGGGCCACCACATCAGCTGTTAAGTCCATTATGAGTGATAAATGTGTGTTTAAGCGCCTTTTTTGTGACCACAACACCGGTTGGACCTATTGTTATGGTGGGGACGGCTGCTACAGGAAATACAAACGGATTACTAGTGTCTGAGTGATTGTCTACGAGATACAGGAGCCGATCGATCAATCATTTTAAAGACAAATATTATTTTTGCGGTTAAATTCATGTATAGATTATTAGCTTTTCTCGAGATTCTGTTGGAAATAAATTCTGTGACATAAAAGTGATCAGAAATTTTGTTTTTAGTAATTATTCTGTGATATTGTACTGGTTTTTAGTGCAAAATTTTTTTATATTGTATTTTGTGTCCAAATATAGCGTAAGTTATGTAATAAAAGTGAAAGTATTTGAAGGTTTTCTCAAAATTTATTGATTTAATGAATGAAATCAATGATACATTGACTTCAATAGTATATTTACTAACCATTTGTATGAACCACTAGTGTATAGTATTGTACACTAATTGTACAGTTATTTTTATAGTTTATCAGTTCATTGATACTTTATTTATTGATTGTATTAGACATTCGTGTAACATTTTGTTCATTTCGCTTAACACATAGTTGTTTACCAATTATTTTTTCACTCAATTCATTTACACTGAAAATTACATGTTTTAATGAACTCAACATGTTTTTGGTTAACACCGAAAAGTCTTAATGAATATAATTAGCGGTAAATGTCTTAACAAAATAAATATTAATTAGTCGGTTATGGTAAATTGTGTGTTAAAAATAAATTATTTGATGCAAATCTACTAGTATAAGTAAATTGTGTTTGGGTTAGCCATGTATTGAGTGTATATATATTTTTTATTAAAAACTTGTAGGAAATATACCACTAAATCATAATTATTGAGTACATTAAGTAAGACATAAGATAACCGTAAATAGCTTTTATTTATGTGTTTTGTGTGTTTGTAATAATAAATAAATTACTTGTTTATATAGATAATATGAATATGAGAATATAGTAATAATAAATGTTTGTCTAAATATAAAGTCAATGAATAATAATAATAAACATTATAAACTTTTTTATATATTTGTAATAATAAATAAATTACTTGTTTATATAGATAATATGAATATTAGAATATAGTAATAATAAATGTTTGTCTAAATATAAAGTCAATGAATAATAATAATAAACATTATAAACTTTTTTATATAGGAAATTATTGGCAAAACTATTATCATTTGTATGCAAATATAGTAAAAATTTTTTTATTAAGAATATTCTGTAAACGCATTACGGGTCAGAATTGTAGGTTTATTTATAGCCTGAAAAAAACACAGCATTTTATGAATCATTTGTATATTTAGCTATAAATTGAAAAATTATGAAAACATTACGTGAATTGAAATACAATACAAGTGAATGAATATATTCACAGAATATATTCCGTACAGAATATTCACACACAGAATACAATGTGAATGAACTTGAAATCCAAACACAATGTCATAAATCCTATGCATTAAAAAACATTAGAGGTATTTGTTTGTATAGCAAAAAATATCTCATAATTCAATGGACACGACATGAATGATAAAAAGTTTTTTAAAGCCGATATATAATAGACAATACGCTGAAAGCAAATACACATTTGCGTCACACCGGGAGCAACAACATGCTAGTCGTGAGTACATCGCTATGTATCAATCACACCTACCCCTCTCATCAGCATACCTGTCCACTTTGTAGACATAATTATAATTCCAGTAATGCTTATAATAAATAAAATTGTTACATATTAAATAAAATGCATATTAAATTATTAAATAATTTGTGAAAAAATGTTTTTATTAAATAAAGAATTTTTATTTTGTATAGTACTCTGTATTTTAATTTTTATTTAAAACTTTTTTTTAATGTTTTTACAAAACATTAGACTCGAGTGAATGAACACCAGTTTAAGTCATAAGAAAAACTAAAAAGACTTTTGTTTTAAAAATGAAAAAGATTTCTAAACACAAAATCTTTTAATATTTTATATAATAGCGTACTTTCACTGGAAATACAGTAAAGGAAATGTAATATAGCAAGAATTTGGTTATTTAAAATTAAATTATTAAATATTACTTTTTAGTTTACGATTCAATTCACCAGAAATGTATTCAAATAAACGGTGTTTTTGTTACAAAATATATTAGCAATGTGTGGGAAAATATAATATAATACTCTTTAAGATATTAAAAGTTTATTTTATATAATATTCTGTTGTAACTACGAAATAACTTACTTTAGGTATACAGTATACTATTAAATGCTTTATTAATTAAAGCATTAAATGGCCCAGAACAATTATGCATCACTAATGCTTAATATAATTTATACAGTATATTAAGTGATGACATTAAAGTGAGAATTTAATTTATAAATCTTTTGCATAAAGCTAACCAAAAATCTTGATTAGTATAAAAAGTGTGATAACTTTTGATATAAAAGGTCTACAACTCTATTATGAATTTTGACAATAGGTCTGAAGAATCGTCAGTAAAAAAGTAGGAAATCCTAAAAGTATGTGCGATAATGAGTGTCACTCCACTCCCACCCACACCTAAATCGTATTGAATTCACCGGAATATGATTTTACAGATGATTTCGTTCATTAGAAAAGTTAGTTGACATTTGAATCACACATTACATGAAAAATTTGAAATCTCCTTGCTAAAATGAGATTTTATACAAACTATAAAAACTCAGATTGTATTATTGAAATATTGACAGAATATTCTTTATCGTATTAAATATAATTCTGTAATATGAGTAAGCACATGCTAAACTACATAGATTCTGTAATTTAATTTATTTGTTAAATAAAAATCAAACTAAAAGATTATCTCAATTCCCATTACATGTATGAATAAGACGGCAAGGTTACATAATGGTATTATACTAGTAAATGTTATAAAAGCAAATAATTTAATATACTGTAAAAAGTTAATGTATTATTTTTTTTGTATGGATCATATGTTTTGTTTTAGAAAATATAAATTCATTTATTTATATAATAATTTTTGTTTGTTATGTCTATAATTGGATTTGTAATTTTATAACAAAAATAATAATATCAACATTGAGAATCTAAAAATGTTTAATATTTAAGATATATTAAATATAAATTAAAGGTTATTTATTTCCCTACAAATTCCTTATAAATATTTAAATAAATGAAAAAATGATATAGTTAAAATTTAATTTTATTATTGTAAACCTTTTGATAGAAATAAATACATTTTCTTGAACCACAAATATGTTTACAAGTCTTGATTATAAATTATATTTAAAAACATACATCTAACCACTACCTCCCACTCACTAATTAATGTGTTGATGTGTTTTAAATAGGGTTATGGCCACTACCTGTCGGACATGTATCAACCTGACCTCGACTATTTTAAACACTAATAATAAAAATCTTTTAACAATTGTTTGCAAAAATTTTTAAGAAAATCAAATGTTTTAAAACAAATTATTTTCATTAAATAAGAGATAAATTAATGACTTATTTATGATTAGCTGAGACATACAATTCAGTAGTTTTAAAGCAGCTTAATGTGGACAGACATGTAAATAGGAACTAGACTAAACTTCTACATAATAATAAGAGACTTGTCTCATGTGATTTTTATTTGTTTTACAAAAATAGTATAATTAGTTGTATTTTGTAAGACAATTGCCCGTAAAAAGGAGAAAATCTAATCTAATTTATTGTCTCATTTCATACATCACTGAATACGGAGAGAGAGAGAGAGAGAGAGAGAGAGAGCAAAGTATTGATTTTTAACTCAAGTTTTGACTCAAATCTCTTATACATAAGATTTTCAGTAAAATCTAAATTCAAAAAAATTCCCAGAACAAATAACAAATA
>CAJPVJ010003266.1:0-11314 GCA_905397405.1 Oppiella nova
ATTAGAGAGAGAGAGAGAGAGAGAGAGAGAGAGAGAGAGAGAGCTATTATATAATAAATAATTTCTGATATATTTTCTGATGACTAGTAATGCACTCAAACCGTGTGAATCAGACCTAAAAATGTTTTTCAAGAAATCAAATGAATTTTTATTATTCTTAAGCCTTTTATTATTATTATTGTTATTGTCGTTGAAATGCTTTTTTTATTTGAGTTTAATTTTTTGTTGAATTCAAACACCATTTCTTATCTTCCTTTTCAATATATGCACATTAGATATACAGTCGACTCACGATATTTAAAAAACTGTATTTAATAATAAAATGGTTTTAATATATTAAATATGTCCAAATATTAACAGATTTGGAACTATGATTAAATGGACTTGCTAAGATACGGGAATTATTTTTATTTAAATTCATAAACATGTATATAATATATTTTTTATAATAATTTAACAAAAAATATTAAACAATTTTATCCTAATATTTTGTAGCTTTAAATCTATTATCACTAGTTTTTTAATTGTGGTAAAAGCTGCTAAATAACTTAAACTTACAATAAATTAAACAGTGCTTATTATCTAAAGTAGACGGTACTCTCCATATTAAATAGGCTTTAAAACTGTCAGTTTATATTATATTTTATAGCAATAAATACTCAAAAATAAAAATATATAAAAACACAAATGGATTTGATTTCAAATGCAAGTTAAAGGAGTGGAAAGAAAATACTAATGAATAGTATTTGTCACAAAAATACATACATTTATATTATAATAAATACTAAAAAAGATCTCATTTTTGTATTGTATGATTGCACCCGACGTCTGGGTTCAGGTGCGATGGCGTGGGGCACAAGGATTTCATGCCTGTCCCCATAATAGTTATAATAAGTGAGGGGAACAGTAGTCAATAGACATCTTCATGAGCTATACCTCCAAATAAAATGCATTAATAGTCAGACAATGAGATCGTATGACAAAAATGCGTGAAAATTGAAGCAAAACTTTATGTCGAAAAAGGTTTTCAAAACGTTTCCAACATTTCATACGATATGCGAGTCTGTCGTGAATCAGACAATAATTATTTACCAAAAAATATTTGACTTAAAAATTGTGATAAAAAAGTTTTTGAGACTTAATGTGAAAAACAATTTGTTTAATCAAAAAAGTTTTTCCAAAAAATAATTAGTTTCTAATTATGTATAAAATATTTCTATTAATATATTACACGCTATACGTACGGCTGACCACAGGTCAACAGTGGACTGTGCCATACATACCGGCGCCGGACGATTACACCATACCCGGCCACCACTACCCCACCCATAGTCTACCCAATGAGCTAACTGTCCAAAAGTCTGCCGCAACTAACATACCTATTATTGTGTTACTAAAGCCACGACAGGCTAAGGGTCTGGACAGTGGGGATACCGGTGCTACTATAACCACCGAAACTATAACCAATGGTCACATCCCTGTCCAAAGTCCCGATGACCAGCCGATGCTTATGAGCGACTGGTTAGGTGTCTCTCCACTGGAAAGTGCGTCAGAAGAAAGGCATATAAACATACAGTTAATGCCAGATATGGTGGACAGGGGACTGGAGCCTAACGCCGAGGCTAGTGGTGAGACCGCAGATGTCGTTCCCGTAAAGGGTAGGGGCAGTGATAAAGTCCAGTGGCCTCTGCGTAAGGGGTCGACCCCTCTATCGGCCGAGCAAATGGCTCATATAAGGCGACTGTTGCCTAAGTTTGGGGCACTGACTGATGGTAACGGCGCCCCCGACTTGGGACAGTTGGCTAAGAGTAACGCCATGAATAGCGTGGCGTTTGAGGAGGCGTTGAAAAAGTTTACGGGTAACCTAACTGATCTGGGTCATAGAGCACAGAGTCAACTGCCAACTACTAGTACAGAGGCTACCGGTGCTGACGAGGACAGTAGTGATAGCGATGATACAGAATCGGTAAGAGTAAATTGAAATTAATATAAATGTGGTAGTTTAATAATATAAATTAGTATTTATAATTTAATTATGATAAATATGTTAATAAATGCTGCTAGATTAATAATAATTGAAAAAATAGTTTCTAGCTACAAAAATCGTTATGATGGACCCATACCAATTTTATGTATCTAATGCTAAGTTATGTTTATAATTATTTGTTATAACTAAATACAGTTTGTATTGTTATCTGAAAATATTTACAGTAAATAATTTTCTAGTTATTTCAAAATAATTATTAATTAAAATAAACTGACAATTGAATCTATCTACGTTTACTTAAACACTACACTATAATTCAATTTTAAACTTGAAATTAGTTTGATTTGTACA
The DNA here is from genome assembly GCA_905397405.1 of Oppiella nova. Classification (NCBI taxonomy): domain Eukaryota; kingdom Metazoa; phylum Arthropoda; class Arachnida; order Sarcoptiformes; family Oppiidae; genus Oppiella; species Oppiella nova. The sequence continues at coordinate 2,339 of CAJPVJ010003266.1, forward strand.
GTTTTCAAAACACAATTTAATGATTAATTAGATTTAGTAACTTATAATTAGTACATTAGTATATGAGTAACATACAGTATATTGTTTTAGTATAGAATTTTGAATTAATTAGTTTATATAATTTTTGTTGAATAAATTGTAGGTCTATAATGGATTATAAATAAAAATCTATTACATTTAATTGATCCAGTATTAAATTAATAAGTAAAAATAATAAAATCTTATAAAAAATTAACTAGCATATTAAATAGTTGGACAAATAATTCTCCAATAATTTAATGTTTAATAATATTATAAAATTATAAAATATTTTTATTATTAAATACAGTTTTGAATTAAAAATAATTTTCAAAAATTAAAACATCAAATCATTTACAGACAGATAATCCGCACCGGGAGTCCACTAACTCGGATAAGTCTAACTCTAATACCGACCAAAACGGGTCGTCTAATGACGGGGACAGTAGTAAAGCGCCGGAACAACGGGACAACTCATACGGAGAACGGCTCGAAAAATCCCCACCACTTGTATCGGACCGGAATCGTGTCAAACTACCCGTCCCCTCGTCCTACGATACTCACAAAGGTTTTCAACCCATCACCAAAATACCGGCCCATAAGGGATGGCTACCCATCAAGAGTAAGATTCCCACGAAGTCCCTCAAAGGGAAACCCAACAAACACCGCACCCCTTACGTGAGCGAACATCCCGGTGCCGCAGCTAACTATCTGTACGAACCTACCGGTGACCCCACCAGCCTGTTTGGTATGCCTCACGCCTACCCTAGTATGGACAGTATGGGTGGGTTTGGGGGGCACTTCCGGCCCCACCGACCGTTCCCTAAGAACTACATATCGATGTTTGCTCCCAGGCCTGGGATACGGCACATGCCGTTCCACTCGACCGGATACTCGGCCTTTTTAAACGACCCGGACATCTCGTCCACTATATTGCAGGCGGCTATGGATGCCGACACCCATAAGCCCACCCGTACGGAGCCCCAAAAGGCCGGGGATGGCGAAGGAAAGGGAGCCGACGTGGGAAAGGGTGACGAGAAGAAAGAGGGGGAGGAGAAGAGTGGCATAGGAGGGGGTACGGAGGAGAAGATACCGGTGCATGGGTTAGCTGAAGGGGGTGGCGATGATATGATGGGTATGTAGTCTCGGGTTTGACTTATAAAATATTTTTGTAGTATTTATATTAAGATATTAAAAATATTTTTAAAAATAGGTTTTGCACAAAAAACATTTAACCCTCATTGTCCATAGGTTAATTAATATATTATTTTTAATAATAAACTAATTATAATAACTATGTGTAAATTATAATTTTTATTATTAATATTTAGTTTTATAACAAATATCTTACTTGAGTTAATATAATAATAAATTAAAAATATATTTTTAAATAGCTTAATTATTCTACTTAATTAATAATTTTATTAATTTAAGAAATATATTTAGTAAAATTAATTTAAAAAATAATCTTAATAAATATCTGGCCTGGGTCCACAATAAAAACTTATTTTAAAAAGTTTTGATATTTTAGGCAAATTTATAATAATTTACAGTTTATCCACAATTTAAGTTAAGTTTAACTAATCTTGTAAGTCTTAAAAATTAAAATAATTACAACGTAACTTTTAATAACTTAAATAAAATTTATTATTAATATTATTATTATTTTTTAAAATGGTTTTTAAATACCTAGGTCATCACATAACGTGTTGCGATATATTGAACGGCGGCCAACAGTTTGCCGGTTATGGCCACCAATTTGGGCATAATTTCGGCCAAAACTTCGCACACAATCAGGTCATACACGAGGAGGTCATACATATACCGCAAGAAGTGGAGGGAATGGGAGGCATGGGTGCCATCGGTGGCGGGGGAGGTATGGAAGGGGAGGGCAATAAGGTTGAGAAACCGCCGCAAATGGACGGACACGCGTGTCATATCCCATCCCATTACCCACCACACCATTGGCCACAACCCCTGTTCAAACCCCGACCCCTCTATAAACCTAGGTTGTTTTATAAGCCTTTGTTTTTTGGTTAGAAATTTGTTGTAAATTTTATATGTCTTATAAAATGTGATAAATGTTTGTAAAAATAAATCGAAAAAAGTTTTATAAATGTATTGTAAGGTATGAGTGAATGTGAAGGGGAACTACATGTTTATTGTCTGTGTGTTAAGGAGGTAGTGTTAATTAAAAATTGTGATATTTGTTAATAAATAAGCATAAATTGTTGTTTAAAATATAAGTATTTGTAAATTGTTAGTGCTTTTTAAAAATAATGTTTTAATTATGAAAAGTAAATGTAATGTTTGTTTGTTTACTTGAATGTGAAAAAATAATTTAAATAAAGTGAGTCTACAGGCGATTGTTATGTCTGATAAGATACCTGTGTTTTCAATAATAAATATTCAAAAACAAGTAAAATGTTCAGTATACTCTCATTATTACTCATTTTATAAAATTTGTCTTAGTATTAAATAAATAAATTTTTTCTACAATTATTTGTATTTAAATTAAATACTTATTTTTATAAAATAACTTTATGCATTAGCAAATTAAATGCAGTTCATTTAATATCCGGTAACTTTTATAAATAAGCTATATTGTAATGTTTAAAAGTCTTTAACCTCACAAAACTGTAATTCTTTACAAAATAAAGTTTTTTTTACAAAAATACTATTTAAATGTAATATTGGCGACTGAATGGTAACTAATTTCAAAATCTGTTTTCAACTCAAACTTTTCTAAACAGTTTTTTCATTGATATATATTTTACTAGTTCATTTAAAATTTACTTTTATTTAATTAATAATTAGTTTAAACCAGAATTTTGATTATAAAGAGTCTATTGAAGTTTATTGACTGCAAAAAGTTAGTTTAAAATATAATACATGTGTTAAAAGTTTGTAACAAATTCTGTGATTTTTTTGAAAAGTAATAAATATTAGTACAAAATATTTCAAAAGACTTTTTTCATGTGTTTTTCACTCAATCTGTAAACCATTTATTATATAACAAACTCTTTCGACACAACATATAACACCCCATAAGACCACACAAACCCCGTTATAGTGAGCGCCTGGAGAGCTTATACCCAGCTAACTAAGCTTGCTCAAAATCATGAATACCTTGCTAACCTACCTGACCATCACCACCACTGTCCTCATCACCAGAACCCTGGGGTTTGCCTTAAGCCACGAGCACTCAATACAGACCTGCTTTACGTTTGACAACCGGCCGGCCGTTTGCGTGGACCGGGACCTATGTCCCGGTGCCACAGCCGAGGAACGGCAGGTCTACACCACATCCAACTGTTCCGAGTCGGCACAGGTATGCTGTCCGGTCGATGAGAGCCGGGATGCATTCATAGTGCCCCGATGGGACTGGGAGCAATGGCTACACAACTTGACCTATAAGCCCAGTACGCCGTACCCACCCGGAGGACACCCTAATTTGCCACCCTATCCAGTGGGTTCGGCACCGGGGGTTAATCAACCGGCAGTTGTACAGGCTAATGTGAGCTTGGAGGTTACATCATCTACCACACCATCGACACCACTAGCTGTTAATCCCACGGCACCGGTATCTGGAGTAACAAGTATGTATTTATTGTTAATTCAATTTACCGCCTTACATGTTAGTAAAATATGGTATTTAATTATGCATACTGTATTTTATACTGTCTTGATAATTATTTTATAATATTGTCTATTACTAATATTAATAATTTTAAAATTACGTTACTATTTATAAATCTCTAGCTAAAAATCTAAGTTTATAACATATTAACCAGGGTATATTACAAACAATTACCAGAAAATATTTAAAAAAGGTGATTATGTCTTCCAATATCACTTTAATTAAATAGAAATTATAATTGACATAATAGTATAATAATAAATTACAGTCTAAACAAAAATCTTAAAAATATTTCTTAGGTTGCGGTCAGCGTACAAACGTGGCTCAAAAGGACATTGATGAGTTGGATAACCTCGGGTTCATCGTGGGCGGCAACGTAGCCGTAGCCAACTCGTGGCCGTGGGTGGCGGCCGTGTACTCAAACGGCCGGTTCATATGCGGGGCGTCCGTTATAGACCGGCAGTACGTGTTATGTGCGGCCCATTGCGTGTCCCATAGCGGCCGCATCACCCGCGCCGAGCAGATCCAGGTGCAGATCGGGGCCCACGATAGGCGGGGCAGTGGGCAGTATTTTAAAGTGGACAAGATCATTGTACATTCAGGGTACAATGAACGTATCATGCAAAATGATATATCCATGTTCAAGCTATCGTCCCCGGTTAATTTTGGTAAAGTAGCAGCTCCGGTATGTTTGCCACCTAATGCAGGTAGCTGCCCGGATAATGTTAAGATGAATGCATACCTGGCCGGTTGGGGTACTACCTCGGCGGGTGGGTCGACTAGTAATGAACTCCGGGAGGTTATGGTGCCTACCATACCGTTGAGGGATTGCCAACGGGCTTACGACTCAAGTATGGTTACTACGAAACAGATTTGTGCTGGCTATTTGGGCACTGGTGGTAAGGATACATGCCAGGTTAGTTTATTATTAATTAATTTGTCATTCATACTTTAATAATTAAATACTAGTAATTAAGTGTGTTAAAATATTACTTTGATCATATATAGATAACTAGGTAGGCAGGTAGCGAGTAGTTACGTATCTTGTTAATAATTAGCTATTTTATGATCTAGTTTAGTTACAAAATATTAGAATAATAAGATTAATTTATTATTTTGTTTGTTTATTAACAGGGTGATTCTGGTGGACCAATGGTTGTCAAACCTGACAATAAAGTTAATTCATACATACAGTGCGGTATTGTGTCGTGGGGGAGAGGGTGCGCTGAAGCGAGTACGTACTTTGTGTTTTTATAAATTACCTATTAAATTTATATATTTATTAATTATTAATGATAAATTTATTTTTCATTTATTATAGGATATCCGGGTGTTTACACAAAGGTGTCTGAATATCTAGACTGGATTAGGGCGAACAAAGTTTAAATACACATAAATAGACTTTTTAACTGTATTTACTGCTGTATCTAGGTTATAATAAATTGCATTTGTGTTTGTGCTCAAATTAAATTTTTGCTTTTTTAAATTATAATTTTAATTAAAAAACTATTGAACGTATTAACAAAATAATAAAATATTATTGACAAATAAAAAGTTATAATATGTTTTTAATATATTCTGCATTAATATATTAATGTTTTAAAATAAGAGTATATTAATTAAAATTTTATTAAATAATTCTAAAATTATAAACATTTAAAAAAAAGTTTGATACACACCATTAGACTAATAAAATTATTTTTACTAAGCTTACTATAATAGTTTTAATAAATATTACAGTCTTTTTATATGCAACTAATACCCTTAATCAAGCTATGTTTATTTTTATAAAAAAAATTAAAATGTGTTAAAGGTTTTTAAAAAATTAATTACTATTTCTAACCCCAAATTTATGTTACCATTTGGTGACGTGGGTTATTTTTAAAACAGTCTAAATTTAGTGTATTAAATGAGCCAAATTTTATCCTTTTTTGTGATCCAATATTGAGATTATTGTTGTGTTTTAGTAGTGATTATGAGAACTTTGACCCGAAATTTACTTAATATATCACTCGTTATATTCATATTAGTTTGTGATTATGTGAGGGCTAAACCCAGACAGGATGACCAGTCTAAGGATTCCATATTGCCATCTGGTCAGTCTGTTCATTATTCACTACTTAAGTGATTAATTTAATTTTTATAATTCTGTACTATTAAATTATAATTATTTTAGAATATTTCATATAATTTCACATAAACTTTAAACTGTAAATGAAATTAATATAAATATAGATTTAATAAGATTTGTACACTAATGAGCTTGGCGAAGTCTATTTTATGACTCAATTTTAATTATGCCTATTAGATAATTCCTCTATTTAAATATGTCTACTATACCACCATACTCATTTTTGTAAATTATTATCATGATATCATAGACTAATACTAGTAAAACAATTTCTAAATGAAATAAAATTAAAAATTTTTGTTTATTTAAATGAGCTTATCGAATTAATTTAAAACTTTTTAAAAATTAACCTAGAATGTGGTCGCAACACGGTCAAACGTATCGTAGGGGGTCAGCAATCCAAGCCCCACATGTGGCCCTGGGCGTGTGCCGTATACGAGCGATCCGCGTGGGCTACCGGTGACGATGACGTCTCGTTCATATGCGGCGCCTCCATCATCAACCAGCGGTACGTACTGTGCGCCGCCCACTGTGTCAAGTCGTACGGCACCGTTACCCAGGCCAATCATCTCAAACTACTACTGGGCGCTCACGACCGTAAAAACAGTGGCGAGTGGTTCAAAGTAAGCAAGGTGATTGTGCACCCTAATTACAATGAGACTAGCATGCAGAACGACATAGCCCTGTTCAAGCTACAGGCGCCCATAGACTTTGTTAAGTCTAATAGGACCATGGCACCGTTATGTGTGGCGGGTGAGAGTATGAGCAAGGACGATATGACTAACGAGTCGGCGGTGGTGGTGGGTTGGGGTACCACTAAATCCCTGGGCGATGTGAGCGACGTACTAATGCAGGTGTCGGTGCCGGTGGTCAGTAAGAAGGAGTGCATCCGTACGTACGATAAGGAGAGTATTACGGATATAAATGTCTGCGCCGGTTATAAGGAGGGTAAAAAGGACTCGTGTCAGGTATAGTACCTAGTTATTTAAAATTATAATTAGTTTTCAGGTGTTAAACTAGCACTACTACTATTTAGGGTATATGGCCTTTTGTTATTTTAATTAGTTTTATTTTTAAATTAATATTGATACTTTATTTATACCTGTGCTAACTATTATTATAGTATTACGGTATAATTAAATAATTTATGTGTTTATAAGTATTAAATATTTAATAATACACATAATTCTATGTTTTATAATTAGTTAATATTTTAAATTACGGTAAATTAAATTTTAGTTATAATTATAAATTATAGAATTACTACAATCTCTGATTAAAAACTGTATTTTAAAATACATTTTAAAATTTTGTAAAATTAATTTTGTGTTTCAAAAATAATATAAAAATAATGAGGATATTTACAATATAACTAAATTCTAATTATAATTGCACTCTAGATCACTGGTTTTCAAACTGTCACTTAAGTGACAACTAGCCTTGTAACAAATTTAAAATTTCAAACATTTGATTCAACACTAGTTATTTTATTTATAATATAACCTTACTTACTTTATCAAACACTATAATATTTGATTTAAAAACTAATATGTTTATATTATATTCATGAACATTTGTTAATTATAAGTATTGATAATAAGCAAAAATTATAATAATCAATTTATGGCTAATAAATATTTGCAGGTATGAAAAGGAATTTATTATTAATTTTCAAATTATGACTTAACTTCAATTGATAAAGATTAATAAAATCTAGTGTTGAATCAAATTCTTTTAAATTCAAAGTTTTTACAACACTAGTTGTCACTAAATTTATAGTATGACAACCACTGCTCTAAATAATAAATCAATTAGCAATAAACTTATAGTTTAATCGCATATTTATTTGAAAATGTTATTTATTGGATTTAAAGCTGTAATATTTTAATTAAATAATTATCCAGATTATTTTACGTTTTGTTTATCAATATTTGGTTTGTATTTATATATGCAAATATTAATTTTTATTTTAACTATTAACAGGGCGATTCCGGGGGTCCATTAGCCGTGAGACGCAAAAATAGCTGGATACAAATTGGTATTACTTCATGGGGACGGGGATGTGCTGATAAAGGTATGTCTAATCTATGAGTGATATATCAATAGCTAGTAATGAATGTAATAAAAATATTTTGCATATAATTTATATGAATAGATGCCTACGGAGTGTATACACGAGTGTCTAGTCATGTGAATTGGATAACGAAAATGATTGGCAAAAGTCGTAAAAAGCCTTCAAAACCTAAGCATTATATTTAATTAATCATTAGTTGCCCTAAAAATAGTAAACAATTATATATTTTGCGTGGAAAAAGTAATTTATAATTTTGAAATAATAAAATTTTGATTTATCATTGTAATATATGAATTAATAATACAAAAATTATTAATTAATTTCTATTTATATTGTAGTAAAATATATTTCGTAATAATTTTTCTAGGGAAAATTCATTATACCATATTTAATATATTTGCCATACATACAGTATATCTACTCAAATGGGAAATGTAGTGTAAATATGAAAAATTGTTATTAAGAAGTGACATGGCATTATAAATTAAAGCAATTATTATTCAAATGAAATATTCATTAAATTAAATGCAAATTCTGTGTAAATTCTGGGTAAATAAGTTACTATTGAGTTAATGGGTATAAAGTGTTGATTTGTGTCATAATTCTTGGTAATAGTTATAATTACTTTCAATCTTATATGTAATATCAGTTGAGAGATTGAATAATAGTTAGAAGTGAGTGAGAGAGTGGGTGAGTGAGTGAGTGAGTGAGATATATATATATATATATATATATATATATTATTCACAGAATATTCTGGGAATTGTAAATCAATATTTTTATTTTTCAACATAATTTCATACAAATATATTATATCAATAAAAAATGATTATATCTTATTTCACATTTCACTTTCACATCAAATATATTAAATAATTTATAATATTGTTCATCATAGCAAAAAACAAATACACAGAGAAAATACACATTAATATTGTATACGGAATCGCAAATACATATCACATGTTATGGGAAAGAAATGTTTCAAGCCTCGACCTAAAGGCTTATGATTATACATATTTTATTAGCTTGGTTCATGTTAATGTTTTGTTTGTTTTGACATGATTAACAGGGACAACTAGATCAATATATTTATCACATAAATAATAAATT
>CAJPVJ010003267.1:0-11313 GCA_905397405.1 Oppiella nova
AAACACTACATACACTTCACTCACACATCAGTTCAACCATTCATTCACAACAAACACAACGACTAAAAACACCGCAAAAAATACGCGAAACAAACACTTTTCCCACAGAAATACATAACCAATGAATCCGTCAATGGATTCATGCATTTAAAACAAAAACGAGTCACACCTTAAAGGGTACTTCACTGCCGAACACGCATTAGATGTTAATCTAAACTATTTTCTAACGAAACGATTATTTTATTTAAGTGTAAAAAAGTATAATTTTTAGCCGTTTTTGTCTTAAAGGTGTCATTATCTTAATAGCGGACCATTGAGTGCCTATTTATACTCATTGAATGTGAAATGTATTAATGGTATTAAATAATGCCTTTAGTTTTGCGCTCATCTGATATATACAGGGGATATAAAACACAGCAATTGTGTTGCAAAATATTATATAACTAGTGATTGTATGTGTCTATAGTCTAAGAAAATAGCAAAAAAGTATAACAAAATTTCTTATCTCAATCTCAATGTCAATAATATGTATAATCCAAATGAATCATAAGAATTAAATGATAATAACTGTGTGTATTGTATATAAGCATGGCAAATCTCATGGATAACTATATAAACACATTAAATAAATTATTGACGTTTATTGTACGAAGTTTAATTGGAAATAATTTTTTATTATTATAAATATTTTTTGCTACCAAATATAGAGTATATATATTTTTAGACAGAAATCACAAAATGACTTAAAAACTTTTATGATTATTACCATTATTTTTTATACCTCCTGTTAAGGCGTATAATAAACTATTTTATTTATATACGACTCCAGCGTATAGTCAGTCATTGTATTAAAGAAATTGTTAGACAAATAAATATGAAATACAATTGTTTGGCAATAATAATGATAATAATAATAATATTTTCGTAAGAATATAATCGGATATAACCGTAATATTCATTGGCATATACTGTGTACTCGTATAATATATATAAGTCATACAATTACCAGAGAAAAAGTTATAATAAGTTCAGAGACACATACACTTGCCATTGATTTTCAAACATTACTTTTGCTTATATTTAATGCTTTAGGGCTTAGAGCTGCTAATGAATCTTATAATAGCGATAGGACTTCCCATAACTACCACTAAATAATAATATACATATTGTTTTAAAATTTGAATTAATTTTTGAATAATTAAAATTCAATAAATAAAGAAATACAGTACAATGATAACAGATAAATAACTGGCAAACTTTATACCATTACTTTAATTACAAGAATTTTTGTAAAATAAAAATATTTTTGGTGTAAATTATTTTTAGTTCCCTCCACTAATGAACAGTTATTTTTTAAATCAAATTTTGTGTATAAAAGCCATTTGTCGGACACATATTCAGATGAATGGATAATAAAATTCCTAAACTAATAGAAAGTGCAGAGAATTGTATTTATGATTACTATTATAGCGAATGAGTGAATGAATAAAATGTATTGAAAGCAGATTTTTGTTGTGAGTGAACACAAAACACACAAAAGTATATTTATAAGAAAGGGAGCAATAAATTGGATTCATTTGATTTATACGTGGAAGCGCTCGGCTATATGTTTATGGAAAGGGATCAATAAAATTGCAAAGAAAATCATCAAAATATATACAGAATTAGAAACGAAATTAGGGCCAAAATATTGAGAGAGAGAGAGAGAGAGAGAGAGAGAGAGAGAGTCAGTGATGCAAAACACAGTAAATAGCAAACGGGAGTAAAGTTTGCGTTTGAAGTTAGGGTCAAAAATCCTACTCTAATGTTAATGTCGACTAAAATATAAATAAAAATCCACGAATAATAACACTAATAAAATACAGTACTGTCAATACAAAAAAATGGCAAATATTTAGTCTCTTTGTTATCCAACTATCCGCTCATTTTGAGAGTGAATCGCAAATTTTTTGGACACATTTTGATAACATAGAGACTTATATACGAAACGGTAGTATAATATAGACACTGATGTCATCACTACTTCAATACTCTCTCGATATATAAATTTCGATCACTTTTTTTGGAAACGAAAAAATAAATAAACGTTTCGTTTGGACACAAGAATAGAGTGGAGAATATCTGTCCCAAGGAAGCGATCAGTGATGCAGAAAATTTCTTACTATACTCTATGATTCCATACTATTATCCAATCTCTCTCTCTCTCTCTCTCTCTCTCTCGTCTCTGGATCTCTGATGAGTAATGTCTCTCATTATAGACACTGTTATTCCAGTGATCTCTCAGTCCGTGTGCTGTATATAATAGTTGTGGCCATTCATAGCCCGAGTGCACCCATCACTCGGAGAGAGAGAGAGAGAGAGAGAGAGACTTATAGTCACTAAAAAGCACTGTTAGCCAAGTCTAACATAAGCTTCACAGCGCTGGTAGAGAAGTCATCAAAAACAATAAATACTCGTCCACTGCGTTTGGACCGACATATGAGTTGAGAGTATTTTTCATTTCAAAAAATATCAAAAATACTATTTTTGTGTTTCATTTTTAGTGGTCATTACCAGCGCACTGGTGGTAGTAGTCATCCATACGTACAGTACTGTAAACTAGTGCCGAGAAAATGTAGTCAAATGTCTAAATATGTTCGGTTCTGCACCGTTAGCTCAGACATAGTTTATGGGCCGAAAAAAATTTATTATAATAAAAAATGTATATAATTTTGTTCCCCGGCTCACTCTCGAGGCTCATGTATTTGCCAATTTTATGTGTCTGTCCACCCGGGTTATGATAATAAATAAAAACTCTATCGTAATTGTATTTTGAATACTATATTATCAAGATAATATGATTTGGTAGACAGATAAAAATGAAAATACATTTTACGGGAAAAACTTTTAATTTTTGTCTAAAAATCTTATGGAGTTTTACGTATCCATGAGTTTACGGTTTAAAGCATTTTATATAAAATGCATTAAAGTTTTAAAATTCAATTCAAATACACATTTGTTGCGCACAATTGTCTGGGAAGAGGAGGCTATGGCTGTGCACATCATTATTCATGGACTGGGCTATGGATACAGAGCACAGGGATATGGATGGAGAGCACTGTTATGTTAAAAGTTTGGGTCGAAATCCCGATCTATTAATCATATTTTAAAAGATATCGTAAAAAATTGAATGTCAGTCAGTGTTACGTACGATATATAAATAGCCCTCAACACGATAATAGGCTATAAAACTATAAAATATATACAATTTTTCACTGTTTTATCTGTGAGCTCCCGGTGCCCAATCATAAAACAATTTATTTTAAACAAAAGTACACACAATAAATATTTTAAAGTCCAAAAATCCTGGTGAAATAACGTTTAATATTATATACCGTTGTATCCGAAAAAATAGTATTAAATTTAATTTTAACATAATATTCAAGACATTAATAAATTATTGGATTTATTAATGTCAGCAAAAAAATGGGATGAATTTTGATCTCATTTTTCAATTTAAAAACTATTAATATTTCGATTGAAACCCTATTTCTATAGTGAAAATAAATTGATGTTTAATTCTCGAGCAATTGTGGGGGTCAAACATATAAAAGTGTCCGGGTTTAATACTTTAAAATTATTATAAATTATGGGACATACATATGGAGGGTTTCCATTGTAACAAGGGCCATTTGGATGCTCACAATGACTGAGTATACTGTATCTCATGTCTAGACACTAGTGTTAGTTAAGAATATAATATTAAAACTTATATTAAGTCTTATATTTTGCAGTTTGTGTTCATATATATGAAGAATAATGGCTTTCGTTTTGATAGTTTTGAGGGATTGGAAGCAAATTCAAGTGATGGAGTGAGGGATTTGCAGCAAAACAAGCAAATAATGGCCATTTCGCTGGCTATCTCCCGGTGCCCTATGCCTAGTCTACTGCGATCAGTGCCAGGAATTTGTGTTTCAATTCTCTCCCTAATATTCTATGCACTCAAATGCACACAAAAAAGTAAACTTACATTACGTACAGATTAAGTACACGGAGTCTCTCTCTCTCTCTCAAACTCAAACTCAAACTCAAAGTCCAAATCTTGTATAATATTCTCAACAATATTACTATTCTATGGAAAAATAATAGATTTTTTGCCGTATATTTACAAAAGAGTATGAGATATACGCGAAGATACTGTATATTAAAGCTCTTGAATATACGGCACACACGAGTAGTACTACTACTGGACGTCATATTCAGGTAAACCTCTCGTGGAAACGGCAGATGCTCTCAAAAACTCTTACATAATATACAACTTATATCCAGATTAATGGTTATATTCGTTATACTGTTTTACTTATTGTTTTTTATTCAATATACTTATTGCCGTATATTATTAAGTGCACACATCAAGCGAAAAAATAATTGAATGGAAAATAAGTAGAAAATCTTATATACATTATAATAAAAACACATCATAACAAAGGCATCATAAATATATTCATTAATTTATGAATGAAAATGTAATTAACATTTGTGTGCATATTATTCATTCATTAAAATCGCAACATTTTTTATACACAAAGTGTACAAAAAAAGATTTATTATTAGTTTTTCTTGTTATTTGCATTCAAATGAGTTTTTAATTAATATTATAATTTACTTCTTATTTATTATCTAGGAGTTTGATATAATAATTATTTTTTGATATATTAAACTTTGTTTTCGTGGTGTAATATATGCACCAAATTATTAAGCTATTCATAAATACTCGCAACCATAATGCAATTAATAGCCAAACCTTTAATGTTAATAATAAACTATTATTTGATTGAATAGTAGTCTTATTATTATTATAGTTATTCTGAACACAATATAAAATAGATTTTTCTAATCATTAATAATAAAACACTAAAAGTAAAGATAATTCACTGAAATTCTGGTCATATTTTACTCGAAACGTACGGCAAGATTACATACTTATATTATAGACGGCATAATGTATAGCTATATATTTATATACTAGTATGTATTATATATATTTACTTAATATTTTCTTATGATTTCAATTGCAATATAAAAGTTAATCCGCAATAAGAATATAAGTGAAGTGGAAATACAGAGTAGAAAAAAGCAATTGTTAGGAAAAAAGGCAATGATTTATATTTATATGTGAATCGAAATCAAAATGAAATGTTTAGTAATAATAGCGAATAGAGTGAAGGAGTAAAACATATTTTCTTATGAATTTCCAAATGTGCAACAAATATATCATGTCTTATGTAATCATGCATTATATCATACCGAGTCTCTCTCTCCCCTCTCTCTCTCTCTCTCTCTCTCTCTCTCTCGGTCCCAATTGTATTGTATATATAAATTCATAGCAAAATAGGCAGAAATCTCTGTTATATGCAATAGTCATGTATAATACAAATCATGTTATGGTTCCCATTGAATGGGAATAAATATAACACACATTATATTAATATATGAAAAAAGTTTTTGCAAGTGAAGCGCCAACTTTTGCATTAAAACTCGTCGCCCAATAATAGTTATATCGGACGCGGACTGTAATGTCATTTGCGATCATAAATAGGAGCGAAAATGTGTTTTGGATTTTTGTGCCTATTTTTCATTCAAAATGGCATTTGAGTGCAAAATACAAAAACAGAATTTTTACTTTTTAAAACGAAAATAAAAATCCAATAATATTATTATATTTTCTAATCTCAGAGAGAGAGAGATAAAGAGAGAGAGAGAGAGAGAGAGAGAGAGAGAGAGAGCCTAAAATTGTATGAGTTTCGTGAGTCATGAATAAGTGGATTAAAATATATATTTTGTCTATACTCTCAAGAATAGTGTTAGATTTTAAATGTAATTCCCATATAATAAGCCAATTAAATTTACACTTTATATGTGAAAACATTAGAAAATATGTTTATATAGAATATTTCGTAAAAATTATTATTTTTAAAAATCAATTTAAAATCTAATTACGGATATAGAAATTTGAGAGAAATATTTTCTAATAAATAGCTTATCTATCAAATAGCACACAAAATGTCACAATAAATAGAAACAGAAATTGGTGACATATTGAGTTTTAAATTTCAAATATTAATATAAAATTGTCGGACAAAAACCGATTTTCTATAACACATTCTGTGAGCACAATATCTATCCAATATATAAACAAAATACATGTCAGTCCACACAATTTCTGATGTTTCCTCTCATATATGGCTGAAGTAAATTGAATTGAATGAAGAGATACTGCAGAGAGAGAGAGAGAGAGAGAGAGAGAGAGAGAGAGAGAGACTGTGAGAGGGCTGTCGGGAGAGTTGTTGGCGAAGTGTTGGCGTGTTTTGCGCTCATAATTGACACAATAGTTATGATATGACTTCACTTTGTGTGACAACTATAGTGGCAGTCATTTAGTCATTGCTTTCAGTCAATAGCGGTTAAGAGTAGAGTTAAAACACATCTCTTTCTATATCTGCGGATCACTTCATGTCCTAAACGACGACAAAAGTCAACAACAAATCCACAATATATTAATTCAATCACTCATATTTTTCCTGCCATTTAATTGTCATCTAAATATCAAGCTCATTTTATAATCTATAATAGAGATTCAAACGTATAAATATATTATATTTCAAATTAATTCATGTTTTGATATTTGGTGTCCAAAAATATAATCCAATTTACGCAAAAGCTTCGCAACTGTTATATACAATCATATCTCTCAACAGAATATTCTGTATATTATATATATTTATATATATATATTCCGTGCTATTTATATATGTATTAAAAATGTTTGACTCGAAAAGCAAATATCATTTGATCGCCAAATTCTTCAGTGTATTGAATGGCAACGACGGACCCAATCATACGGAATGGTTTGCATGCGAACTGATGGACGGTTATATTGGAGACGACTGCCCGGCCCTACCAGCGCTGTACGTATACTGAAAAACTAGTGTCTCTTAACTGAAATGGCAGTCAATATAAAACTAGAAGAATATTCGCTCCGATGGAGCATAAAGGGCCGAATCATCAGTACTACCAGTGCTATGTATGTGTCTGTGAGCCCAATGCAAACTACCAGTGCCCTCATACCACTCAATGTCCACTACTGACTACTATTTATGAACAGTCACATCCAATTTCACTACACAAACAATGCACACAATTCTGTGTATAAACCGACAGAATATTCCGATACTATAACTGCAATGAATTGTTTATACACACACTGTATGTATGGACAGTATGTATGAATGCAAAGGAATTGCTGATAAAAACAATTGCAATAAAACAGTGATAAACGATATATTGATTTGCTTTTTGTGTCAAACATTAATTCATATAAATGTCGGCAAATATATGATACGATTTATTGTTTATTTGCCGATATTTATAGTGTATATTATTTAGGACTTATGACTGAAATCACTGTATATTACGAGAAATACAAAGCTTATGGCTATTGATCTATAATCTAGAAATTGTTTTTCAAATTATAAAATTGGTTTTATGTTTCATTTATAAAAATTGATTTACCATGTCTAGACATAATTTTAAATTATCAAAAATGTTTGGTTCGGGTGGTCGACGCCAACACTTTATATATATTTAAACTTATATACAAAACTAATTAAATATTTTAAATTTACAGTCTTTAAATAAAAATTCAACTATGTACTTAATTATGCATGCAATCAATCATAAACTTAAAGTGATTAGCAATAGTGTTAATAATGATTGTTATCAGTTTAGATGATTTTTAAACAATAGCGAAAATTATTGATTTGCTGATTGTCACGACATAATTGGATAATAAGTTTAACGTGAATCTCAATTACGAGAATTCATCATAATTTTCATTATTTGATAAGTTTATATACTTTAATTAATTGGATTATTATATAATTTAATAGCAATTTTCGTAATCAATTTAAGTATTCAAACATTCAGTAAAATTGAAAAATACTCAACTTATTTGAATCGTTGAGATTAGGGCAAAAAATAAATGTGTTTCAAATGTATTATTGATTTTGAATGGTCATACAGTCTGAGTGTCGAGAGAGAGAGAGAGAGAGAGAGAGAGAGAGACTTATAGTCACAAAAAAGCACTGTTAGC
This sequence comes from Oppiella nova, assembly GCA_905397405.1. Lineage (NCBI taxonomy): Eukaryota > Metazoa > Arthropoda > Arachnida > Sarcoptiformes > Oppiidae > Oppiella > Oppiella nova. Next base: position 8,132 of record CAJPVJ010003267.1, read on the forward strand.
CAAGTCTGACATAAGCTTCACAGCNGAGAGAGAGAGAGAGAGAGAGAGAGAGAGACTGCGAGAGAGGTTTGGTAGGAGAGATCCAGGGGCTCACTCATCAAAGCCATGGCAAACGGATAGCAAAATCTATTGTGTAATTGAAACGCCTCGAGAAAACGTCATGTCATGAGTCAAACAAAACAGTATTTTATTCACAAAAAAAGTATAAAAGAAAACACAAAACGCTTTGATTTGATATTAGATTTCAAACGAAATAAGATTTTTAAGAAAAAAAACTAAATATAAATGTCATCTCAAGTGATGGCTGTCTGAACGACCGGACCATTAATTGTGTGCAAATGGGTTGGGGACAGGCATTACAATGACTACTTGTAGTGGACAGTTGTGCCACATAAATATTTATTCGTATTAACGATGCTTTTAGGCATTGAATGCATTATTTGCTACATTGCATAATATATCCATAATATGAACATTATGTCAAACATTCACGACTATATTGAATCACATATTTGTGTGCATATAATCAAATCAAACATATTTTATGTGACAATCGGATGATTAAGCTAGCTATTAATGATCGCAATAATATATGTCACTATTTCTCATAGATTTATTTGTATTAAAAATCTTTATTTTTAAGACAAATCACTAGAAGTCTATCGATAATATGGACACAAAATTATTTCTCATTAAAAACGAAACAGTATTTTCTCGAAATAATATTTGAGTGATTGTCCAGAAAACAAAGTGTACATGGACAAATTCATAGGCGAAATACAACTCACGATAAATTATATACAAGTCTTGTCCTCAACTGTCGTCTCTCATCACAAACTCTATGTGTTTTCATTTAATAGCAATCAATAGATACAGACATTCAGTACTACTGACGAGAGAGAGAGAGAGAGAGAGAGAGAGAGAGAGAGAGACTGAAGGCAATGAAAATTTAGCTCTCGTTGTCCACTACTGGCCCTAACATAAGGCTATACACACTGGCATTGTGCGAGTGATGTGGGAGCTAACTGTGCGGCACCGGTATCATAGCAACACCACTCCAAATGAGTTTTATTCAAAAATGCAGTTCAAGTCCAGTGCAAAAAAACTTTTTATATTTGCAGCAAAAAATTTCGCTCAGAAATGTATATAACATTAGAGTCGAGAATATTTCCTGTTTTTCTCCATCGGATTCTGCGTTCAGATTCTTATATTCCGTATAATAAGAGACTTGAATAACAAAGTCGTGTATCTGAGAGGGACTGGTGTGGACAGGGATGCTTGAACTCGCCGACCAATATTACGGCTATTAACATGTCAAACTCACATTTTGTATATCAATCTAACCCTGAACACACTCATACACAAATACTAACCATAATAACTATATATGAAATCATAGCTAATACCATAAATAATTAAACTGACCCTAACATCCCTGTGCCCTAACATCACTCGTAATAAAATAATAAAATAAAAAAGTATACCTTAAAATAAAAAATATTAGCAGTATAAATATTTAAATAGAAGGGAACGGTACGAGAAAAAGGGACTGGCATGTGGTTGGCTAACCATAATGTCAAAGGGTGTTCGCGCTATCATACGAATGGCACGAATGGATTTCCTATTGAAAACTCGCTATAAAAATGGTATCAAATGAATAAAAAACGCTTAAAATGGGCGGAGATTTAAGGGGTTTGTATGGAAAATAGCGTAAAGGATTTGATGCAAACTATTTGTGAATTTCAAATAGTATTCAAGATGTGAAGGGGACTGGTATTCATTCGTAGAGAGCCAACTGCGCGACCCTTTTATCGATCCATTTCCCCTCCGCACCGACACATTGAATAGAAAAATAGAGTATATTTTAAAATATATACTCTTTTTATGTAAAAAAAACTTTTCTCCCCTTTTCTCCTTTGATATCAAATCCTAAAATTTTATTCAAAATTCTGGGCGGAGTGGTAGTGATAGGGAATGGTAGGGAACGGGAGACTGACGAGTGGCGGTGCAACTGTTGTCCGTGTTTTTCGCGAATCACAATATTTTTACAATTTTTTTCATTCAATGTTTCAAAATTGGATTAGAGTTTTAAAAAAGTTTTTTTTTCAAAAATCGATTAAATGGCAAACCTTTAGAGAGAGAAAGTGTGTATACTTTGTGACTATAAAAGTATGTTTTATACAAATAAATCATTTTTTAAAAGACATATTGAGATGACATTAACACTATATTTACAGAATATTCTGCTTAATAATTATAATTAAACTTTTAATAAAAAAATTAATACATTTTAAAGTTTGAAAATTTAAATCATATTCATAAAATTAACATAAATTTATCTTGAACATTCAAAATATATGTCAAAAATGCATGTTTTGATGAGCTATACATCACTTGATGTCTGCGTTTGACTCTAACATAATACAGTCTCCGACTATACAGTCATATATCGGATGAGAAAAAATTGATTTTCATTTCTATTTCACTCTTAATGTTTACAATTCATTGTAGGGACGGGTAGTAGCCCTGGCTAATGATGATGTAGTGAAGCCCATACATACATACATACATTGACCACCGGATTTAGGCATCCCTATGGCAACGGCACTCCCGTTCCCCTCCGACTATTGAAAACTATTTCCACTTAAAAACAGACACATTTGGTAGTGAATAGGCACTAACGGCACAAATGAGCAGGGGAAAATATTGTAGGTTTCTATGTACTTAAATATCTATGGCGTAAGATATCAAATGTGTTTAAAAATAGCATAAAATTTTATAGAAATAAATGCTCATTAAAATTATTTTTTTAAATTTAAATATTAAACGCAATATTATTTATAATTATAACACATTATGTGTGCAAACACTACGTGAGTGTTCACTCGTATACGTCAGTCAATGAAACCGATTGAATAAAATGCAATAAAATGTAAATTAAAATCTTTTTTTCCAGAAATACTATTATTAAAAGCTATACTAATATTAATATATGATTTCATATACGCGGCACCGGTATTAATATGGTAACTACAGGTTTTATGACACATACGCTGACTACTTCTTCATTCGCTAAATATGTGCGAAGGACAGGGAGGTCTACGGGTGCGATGGTATAATAAGTAACACACGCTTAATGTAAATACTATGAACACAAGTGTGTGTATCGTATATATAAAAGG
>CAJPVJ010003268.1:0-11313 GCA_905397405.1 Oppiella nova
CCATATCCGGCGGTGACATATCAGGACTATATGGCGGGTGTTCTAATTCCTCCCAACGATTTTCTTGTAAAAACTCGAACGATTCGATGTTTATGGAGTCTAGCATTGTCATGTAAGATAATAGGCTTTGCCATTTCCTTTCGAGTAACTTCCGTGAGCACTCGACGTTCAAGAAACTTAAGATAAACACCACAGTCTACGGTTTATCCATTGGGTAATATCTCGTATGTAAAGACTTCCATCTTCCAAATTGCCACGATCATTATGCACTTCCATTGCTGAAACTATGCACGCAATTTCTTTGGTCTGTAATTAGTAAGATAGAAATCCGGTGTTTGACATTTGTATAAATAACAATTTTTAAAATCTTTTGTCCGGCTTTTGACCAGGGAGCAACCATTCGTTACTTTGTCTAGCATCTTATTTATTTATTTGAATTTGAGATAATTTTCGAATGTCAATAATTTTATCCATAGTTGGATAATTATTTAAAATAATATTAACATCTGGGATTTATATTAATTTTTAAAGCAAACTCATCATTTATAATTTGAATTTGCCAAATCTTTTTGGAGTAATCCGAGTTTGAACTTTTCAACAGGTTAGTACTTTTTTCAGGGAATTCTTATACCTCAACGTTATACCTAATATGTTATACGAGATGAGATCCAAATTTATAACTTTTTCGTAAGACATTTTAATGGTCACTGTTTGAACGCTGATCGTTAAATGAATAGATTGATTTAATCAGAGATTGCGAAATATATTGCAAAATCATAATTAATAAAAATTACGTTGCAGAATATAACAATTCCCGTTATTATTTTTGTTGTAACAAATTTTATTAAATATAATAAAAAAGATTACACTGTAAATTTTTTTAATTAAAATGAATTGATAAAAAATTGATTATAATAAAATTAAAAATTTAAAAATAAAAATGATTAAATAAAAATCTTCAAAATTAAATGAAAAATTAAAAATATGTAATAAAAATACTTGATTATTATAAAATGTTTAAAATAAAATTGATCAAAATATTTAATGTAAGTACTAAGATGTTTAAAGGAGAATAAATACAATTGGATGGTCTCAAGTTTCTGGAAAAGTTCTTAAAATTCAAGAATTGTCTGAAAAAAGTCCTAACCTGTTGAAAAGTTCTAACTTTCGCATTACTCCAAATTCAAACTTTCTCATATTATAAATGGTGAGTGCTTTAAAAATTAATATAAATTTACAAAGATGTTAATATTATTCAGTGGCGCAGTGGCGTAATACACTAAAGGCTTAGGCTTGAAGTGCTAGTGCATACATCGACGTGGGTTCGTATCCCGCGGTGCGTTTTTCAATTGAAAACACTGTAAGCTTAATGAGAATTTATTGCACAATTGACTGACCTCCGCATGGAAGATCAGCTGAGGTTGAATGCGTCGGGGTCTATAAATATTAAGAATTCATTTTGATTGTAAATAATTATCCAACCATTTATAAAATTATTGACTCATTTGAAAATTTGTATTTTTGATTTTTAACAAAATTTAAATATTCCGTTACACTTCAGTCATGTACCAATACGGTAAGGGAGAGCGTATATGTTACTGCTCTCCTCCATCCTGATTGGTTAGTGCTTATTTTGTAGCTATATTACTTCATAGTATAAGCTGTCTTAATTGCCTCATACGGTACTATGATAACATGATAAATATAAAAGTTTTAAATACATTAAATAGTATTTAATAAATACATATTAGTTTTATATTAAAAACTAGTTTACAACTACAATTACAATTATAAAGTAATAATGTTTTTAAGTAACAATACTCAATAATTGCATTTTGAATTATATAATCATAATTTATGTATAAATCATATGCTTATCGGATATTTGCCCTTGATCAAAATTTAGATATCAAATTCCAAATAGACTTCATTTAAACTGTTATTGTGAACAATAAACAAAATTGGGTTTGTTATATATCTATACTAATATAATCTAGTAAAAGTAAATTTTAACTCAGGCTTAAATACCTTTTTAAAAAAAGTTAAAATATTTTGTTTCAATTAATATTTGTGCCGAAAATGAGCACATATTTTGAAAATAAAAATGCAAATAAAGGTAATATTTATACGGTATATCACCGTGGTTATATAACCCAGAGGTTGTCTCAAAAACGGACACAAAATGCGATTTAAAGCAAAAAACATCGCTTTTGGATAACTTTGAAATAATTGACGCAATTATGATAGAAAATATAAAAAGTGAAATCAAATTATATCACTGTTTTAATGACAGTTTAGGCAATACCCGGATACTATTTGTCACACACAATGACAATGTCTATGGCTATGGGTTAGGCACTAATACTGACGGCTGTCTGGGTTTGGGTCGCAAACCACACGATCCTAATCCCGAAGCCATTCCTCAACTATGCGGACAACGGATCCGACAGTTCATCAATGGATACGACTTTGTGTTGGCCATCAATGAGGACAACCATGTGTTCAGTTGGGGACACAATGATCGGGGTCAGTGTGCTAGAGATGTGACACAAAGTGGTGTTTATTTAACACCCGAAAACATCGCGTATTTGAATGACAAGAATATACGGCATATATGTTGCGATCGTCACCACTCCCTGGCCCTCAGCACCGATGGGCGGGTGTACGGGTGGGGCGGTTAGAGTTCACAGTATAATAATTGGCACAAAAAGCAACATGGTCAAACCTCATCACCAGTGTTGGTCGCATTTGAAAATGACTATCAAATCAAAAGTATTTTTTGCTTTTATTTCTGCTCGTTTGCCATTACTATCGATGACCGGGTGCTCAGTTGGGGTCTCAATAATAGCCACCAATTGGGACATAATGTACCAGGTGATATTTTGTCACCCAAATTGATCCACGGATATAAGTAATGTTAAATCAATTGGAACAGCAAGGTCGTACGACACGTATTTCACGTGTTTTATAACTTATGATAGTTTGCTATATATTTGTGGCACGTATTTGAATGATATGAATGAGACTGCTATACAAACAACCCCGATACAAATGCTATTAAACTTAAATGGGCAACATATCACCGGGTATAATTCGTATTTAGCTAATCATTATATAATTGTACAGGGTGATGATGTTATTTGCGAGATTATATCACCGAATGAAGTGCAAGCATATAATTATAATAATTTTGTTGAGTTTTACGCAAATGAATACGAAATAAGTTATAATACATTAGATGCCAATCAAAGTATTATCACCAAGGAAAGTGATAATTATAATGAAGGTAATATTTTATGAATTAATAAACTTATATTTAAAATGTGTAAAATTGAATTATAATATTCAGCAAGCATAAATATTTAATTTAAATGTTTTCTTACAATAGTGTTCAAGAAATTACAAAATATGGGATTTAAAAGCCTCTTAAAAGTAATGAAACCAAATGTAAACCCGAACCCAAAGGTTGGCCCAAAATCTGTTGATATAAAACCCAAAGTTTTCACAAAACCTGGTGAAACAAAACCAAAGGTCGCCTCAAAAACTATTGAAAGAAAACCTAAAGTTATGCCAAAATCTTGTAAAGTTCAGCCAAAGGTTATCCCGAAGTCTGGTCAATCAAAACCTCCCTGGCGACCCTGATAAGTATGATTACATTTATTAAAAGTTTTAAAATTTATTAAAAGTATTTTTTATGATTCCATAGGTCAAATGAATAGCAACAAGTGCATTTTGTAAAAAATACTGGGATCACAAATTATTTTAAATAAGAGACAATTTAAATAAGTATTACTAATAATTGTTTGCCTATTGATAACTCAATTCAATTAATAAAATAATAAAAATGTAAATACTTTATTTTTCTTGTTTAATTAATTACACAAAATATTCACTCTTAAAAATGCAAATAAACACTTACTTTGTATAATTAAATACAATTTTTAATGCAATTATATTTGTAAAACAAATGATTTAAAAATAATTGATATTTTATTAACACTATTGTAAAACCAATTTCATCTAAAACTCATATTTATACAAGGTAATATTGAGACTATATTGAATGTAAAAATATAATAAAACAAACAATTTATTAAAATTATAGCCAATTCGGTATAAAATTGTAAGTTACTAATGATATATATTTTGAAAATATTTAGGTATTTACTAAATATAATTTTTATTTCGATAGACGCTTGATAATTAAAATTTACATATTATCCTAGTATAATTTGTAAATTAAATTAATATTACATGGAAAATAATAGATTTTAAAAAGTAAATTATGAAATAATAGTTAGGAATACAATTAAATGTGTTTTGAACGAGAATAATGAATACATTAAATTTTTATGATACCAGGGAAGTGTTACAATAATTGAATAATTAATAATTAAACATGTTATTAAAATCTCCCCCAAGGTTCCCTGACTCTATTTTAATGATTATGTAGTTAATATCGATTGTAATGATAATATTTCATAACATGTGAGATACCAAACAATGTGTAATTATAATCACCATAGTAATATATTAATAGTTAATGATTGATATTGTGAAACTTTTGTAAACAAAATACCATAAATAGTCTCCAAAACGGCATAACTTTGCGAACAATCAGTCATTACATGAGAATCACTGCTATTATTGTCATTAATATTGGTTTTATGTCTGAAATGCAATTTTGACGAACATTTGATGAGTTGTGAAGACTTTATGGTAAAGTTGTCATACATTTCTCGAAATGATAGATTTGATAGCATTTGTTGTTTATATGATATGAGATATTCATTAATTAGAAAATTATATTTATTTTTGAGTTCATCACATGGGGTTTTCCAATAGTATCGTAAAACAATAGGTTTAAACTCATAAGTATTAATGCATTTATTATACAATTCAATTGATTGCTGTTTAGCCCACAGTTTGTATGACTCGTATTCACGGCTTAAATTAAAATGACGGACAATCCGTGTCCTATCAAAAAACACATCCCTTTCCGTACAGATAGTAATCGGCGGTAAATTCAAGCCTTGAGAGGTTTCGATACCAAACGTATAGACATAGGGATAGTGTAGGAAGTCTGCGGTTATCTCAAAGCCCTCGTAACATAATATTACGAAACAAAATGCTTTCAAAACTAATAAATATTTTGTTTTTAAATTAGCATTTATAAAATAATAAATGCTCTTTGCGACTATACTTAAACCGATTATAATATACTTGATTAATAAATATATTTTCATTGCAAATATATTTAGTAAATCCATTGTATATTTCAAATATATTGAGATTGAGATTATAAGAGATATGCAATGTCGCCTCAATATTTAATAATAATTTTTCATTAAACTAACTTGCTATAGAAACTAAATTAAATCCACAACAAACAACAATCTGTGCTAGGTGTATGAGTTATACCTAATATATATAAAATATTTATTTTATTATGTTTGAAAGTAATTTAATTATAGCATTCATTAATTATTAATATATTAATATATGACAATAATTATTGTGTCATATTGCACGTTGTAAATGACAGTATTACGATATTAACTACATGCTCCATATAATTACCTATTAATAATTAACTAATATGCTCCATATAAGCCTCGGGAACTCATAGTTATAAAAAAATATAGTCAAACTCAATACAAGTTTTAACCAATAGGAATGGGGTTCAAACAAATGCATTTGTGTGCACTTATAGTTTACAAATTATGAGTAATATAAAAGCTGTTTACATGAGATATGTATACAGAAATGTTGTCAGGCACAATCCTAATGGGAATATTTCCTGACTTACAACTGAGGGACACAATGAACAGTGCCACCGATTGGATGTATGTGTCCGTTGACACCCCATTCCTCCTCTAAATGATGTGACTAATTGTAGGGTTGTATTGGTTTTTGCAAATTAACCAGGTTTTATATTACTCATAATTTGTAAACTATAAGTCCACACAAATGCATTTGTTTGAACCCCATTGAGTTTGACTATATTTTTTTATAAGTATGAGTTCCCGAGGTTTAAATGGAGCATATTAATTAATTATTAATAGGTAATTATATGTAGCATGTAGTTAATATCGTAATACTGTCATTTACAACGTGCAATATGACATACAATAATTACTGTCATAAAGTAATATATTAATAATTAATGAATGCTAGAATTAAATTACTTTCAAACATATTAAAATAAATATTTTATATTAGGTATAACTCATACACCTAGCACAGATTGTTATATTTGTTGTGGATTTAATTTAGTTTCTATAGCAAGTTAGTTTCAAGTAAATGCAATTTGAATCATAACAAAAACAAAAATATCGCAATATTGAGGTAACATATACTCTTATAATCTCAATCTAAATATATTTGTTATATACAATGGATTTACTAAATATATCGGCAATGAAAGCCTATTTATTAACCAAATATATTGCAACCAGTTTAAATATATTTGCGACAAAAACTTATTTATTAATCAAGTATATTATAACCAGTTTAAGTATAGTCACAAGGAACATTTATTATTTTATAAATGCTAATTTAAAAACATAATATTTATTAGTTTTGAAAGCTTTTTGTTTCGTAATATTATGTTACGAGGGCTTTGAGATAACGGCAGATTTCCTACACTATCCCTATGTCTATACGTTTGGTGTCGAAGGCTTGGATTTACCGCCGATTACTATCTGTACGGAAAGGGATGTGTTTTTTGATAGGACACGGATTGTCCGTCATTTTAATTTAAGCCGTGAATACGAGTCATACAAACTGTGGGCTAAACAGCATTCAATTGAATTGTATAATAAATGCATTAATACTTATGAGTTTAATGCTAATGTTTTACAATACTATTGGAAAACCCCATGTGATGAACTCAAAAATAAATATAATTTTCTAATTAATGAATATCTCATATCATATAAGCAACAAATGCTATCAAATTTAGAATTTCGAGAAATGTATGACAACTTTACCATAAAGTCTTCAGAACTCATCAAATGTTCGGCAAAATTGCATTTCAGACATAAAACCAATACTAATGTGAATAATAGCAGTGATTCTCATGTAATGACTGATTGTTCGCAAAATTATGCCGTTTTGGAGACTATTTATGGGAATAAAGACTTTGGAATATGTTTCACGTATTTCTATACAAATACTGATAACTATTATCTCATTGACGACGACTTCGTTCAGTTTGACATCAATTACGAAACGCAACAAAAGTTTCTAATTAACGGTTATTTTGAAACAAATATAGAAAAAGAATTTAAATTGGCAAGGTACAAAATGGATTTTTACGGAATGACCGGAAAATTATATTCCTCCGACTATTTCCGGTTCTATATATTGACTAAACCCCTGAACCCCTCACATATGATATCTCCTGATGAATGGATTAAATATGTTTCACGTATTTCTATACAAATGATGACAACTATTATCTCATTGACGACGACTTCGTTCAGTTTGACATCAATTATGAAACGCAACAAAAGTTTCTAATTAACGGTTATTTTGAAACAAATATAGAAAAAACATTTATATTGGCAGATTACACAAATGATTATTACGGAATAACCGGAAAATTATATTCCTCCGACTATTTCCAGTTCTATATATTGACTGAACCCCTGAACCCCTCACATATGGTATCTCCTGATGAATGGATTCATACGAAGAGAATTGGATTGAATGCGAGACTGAAGATAACGACAACTCATTTCCATTTGTTGTCCAATCCTTATATGAAGAGATGCCTGAAAACCGGTATTTATTTATATTAGATATAACTTATATTGTATTTATAATCATGAACAATTTTAATTTGTTTTATATCTAGATGATACTAGATTACTGTATAAATGCCGAGAAAAATGTTTCAACAAATTTTACTCTTCATTCCAATGTTTACCCAATCCTTACATAAATCAAGAATTTATTCTTTTGAATGCCAGTCAAACACAGTATAAGATATGCGATAATAATCATACGAATTATGTTAATATCACTAATTTTGTGGATAATTGCGATTGCGATACGAATTGTGATCAAAAATACTATTCATTAGAATTAGAAGACATTGAATACACCGCAAGAAATGACAGCAAAATACGAATTGAATACAAATTACGGCAAGAATTTCACTACAAAGCTGTGAAAAAGTATTCATTCGTTGACTTCCTGTCAAACATCGGAGGACTCATTGGTTTGTGGTTTGGGGTGTCGTTCATAGATACCAGTGCTCTCATTAGACTCGTGTTATTTCGCGTAAAACTATTCGCATTGTATGTTATTTATTCAAAATTATACAAGATACAATTCGTAAAAAACTACATTGATCATGTTTACGTGTATATGAAAAAATTATTAAAATACAAATGGCGCAACGTATTTGCAATATTGACAATGCCAATAATTATATATCAAGTACATTCGCTATTATATGCATACTTACGTTACCCTACACTAATATCTGTTGAATTTATAAATTATCTAACTGAAACCAATAGATATAGCTTGCAATCAACTCCAGCCATTACGATATGCTATGAAAATGTATTCGAGAAAATTTTATTTGACCCTGATATTAGAAAATATTTTGACCGTAATATATTAAATAATTCACATTGCCAAGCAGAGTTTCAACGCTTCAAAAGTTCCAAGAATATTAAATTGGTTGAAAATATTACTACAACTGATTCTTACATTAAACGTTTGATTACAGATTATTATATGTGTTACCCGTTGATTTGTGGTATGAATCTCACCTTACACGTTTTCTTAGATTAAATTTATAATCTTATATTTTGTTATATCTAAAATATTTCTAAATTATGACATTTCCTAAATAATAATGTTTTATTTAACTAATAAAATGCATGATCAAATCCAGTACTAATGATATACTGTAATTGATACATTATTAGTAATTGCGCATGTTACTCACTTTTGAAAGTCACTTAATATTTAAAACAAACTCGATCTGTCTATTTTAGCTTCATACCGGGAATATTCGGATAATGTCATCAAGGGGCTATATAAATACTGGAAATACATACACAAATATGTTGATGTCAACAATATTAACGAGTATCGCGATAAACTTTCACATATTAATATTAATCACTTATTAAAATCAGTGTTGTTGGACCTTGATGTTTTATCATCAATGATAGATTGTAATGTGGTAGCGTGTCATGAGAAATGTGAAATACGTGTAATTAACAAGGCCATAAAACTAATCTCGCCATATGGACTATGTCACACGCATTTGTTACATGCTAGTTTCGAGAAAGCAATCGCTGAATTTGAGAAATATATTTATTTTACAGATTATAGCTCGCTTCAAGTTTATTTAGATAACAAAATTAACTATCTCAAAATTAAATTCATACTCCACCCGCCAAATCGGTTTCCCGATATAACTGACCCTGTGGTTCAATTTAAGGACATATTAAATATCAACGCTAAAGTAATACTAATAATGCGCTACGATTTCAAACGATTGCCGCAACCATACGACACGCAATGTTACGACTATAGGGAAAACGAAACCCAATTTCATTGTCTCAACAAATGCTATGAAAGGGAATATCGAAATCATTTCCAATGTATTCCCAGAAATAATAGTTTACTAACCATTCGGCTATACGACAGGCATATTGAACCAAATGTTACGTTTTGTAATAATTATAGCATTAATAACAGACATAATCTTAATATACAATTAAGTAATATGTGCAAATATCAATGCCCTGTACAATGTTTAGATAGTTTATACTTAAGTAAAATAATTCATTTTAATGGAATTTTAACACAATATTTATTTCGATATAATGATGATTATTATATATCTATTAACTACTCAGCAACATTTACATTTATAGGACTAATTATAAGTATAGCCAATATAATGAGCCTATGGAACGGTATCAGTCATATAAATGTTATAAACGGTCTAGGTGTGTATATTAATAAATATTTACAAATATCTAAAATAATACAAAATTGTAGAAGTTATTTTGAAACAAATTTTAATCATTCTCATTTGTTAAAGGTTAGTATTATATTTAGATGAATTAAATTATGTATAATTAATTCACCTCTATCAATCTAATAGTTAAAGCGCATAAACACAGCAATATTGTCGACAATACTTATCCANTATGTATAATTAATTCACCTCTATCAATCTAATAGTTAAAGCGCATAAACACAGCAATATTGTCGACAATACTTATCCATCAGTTATACGGCATTTCAATGGATTATTTTAGCTATGGATACGCCATAAGAATTCATATGAAATCATACGAAACCGATAATAACTATCCATTTATATCGCTCACAGTGGGGTCAAATACACATTTATTCGATCGTAAAGATTGTAGCTTGATAATCAAAGATTATTGCCATTTTAACATGACCCCACAAATGTTACTCAATAAACGGTTATACGATAAATATTTTAACAACCATTGGATCGACGCAATTGGTCAGCAAAAAGCTAATCTCAATAATTTGTCCTCGGTAGATAGTTATTATCACCGAAGGGGGTACCGTATCAGGACTATTTATTTGGGCGACGTACTAAATGAGCATGCTGGTTGGCTTTATTCAAGATACCTGGCGCGCATATTAGAGTCCATTGAAGGTCACAAAATTGAGCATGTTACTTTTCACTCGGCCATTCATTGGTATAAAGGCATCGACCCCCATACAGACGGGATATTTGCTGGATACAATCAGACGATTGTCGTGTCGAAAGCCATATATGAATCGTTAGGTAAACCTCACGGAAACTGTAGTTCGTATGACGGTTCGAGTGCCGGCGATCGACCCTTCCGTGCCGTTTGCCACCGGAATTGTATGCGACGGTGTGTTCGCTATTATTACCGTAAAATAGATGAAAATAATTTGCAAGGATGTCAGTCGTTGTTCATTGATAACTATTTACATGAATTAGATTTCTACGAAAAACATGCGGAAAATTCGTGTTTTTATTTTAAGTTAAATGATTGGATTATTCGCGAAACAAATTCGACAATTACTGCCAAATGTGCGAAGTATTGTCCCAAAGACTGCACGACCGTTGAGTACAAGTCTCGGGTCGTGTCGAGTGATTCATATATTGGTAACAATTTGTGGCATAACTCGAGTGTCGATCACATGATTACCGAGAAGTCATTGGTTTGGGAGTGGAGTCAACCGGTGTTTGTCTATCGGGAGGAGCCGTTGCTGTCGTTCACCGACTATATGTCATATACTGGAGGACTGTTTGGTCTGTGGTTT